>JBBPBX010051990.1:0-24379 GCA_038048925.1 Garcialebias charrua
TATATATATATAATATATATATATATATATTTATATATATAATATAGGTGTGTGTGTGTGTTCATAAATGAACCCTAATGTTTGTATACTGTACTTTTACTTTCAGATGGGCTTGACAAGAGTGTGGAGCTGTGCTCAACACCACCAACAACCTCTTGTGATGCCCAAACACAGTGGTCATGCCCAGGGATGGAGGACCACTCCTATTCCAAAGGGCCCACAGTCACATGCAGCATGAGTGCATCATCCCCAGCCATACCGGATTCTGCTGCAGACAGTATTTTGCAGACTGATGAAGACTCTCTTTTGTACACAGGGATCCCACTCACCGAGTTTCATACACTTGTGTCTTGCCTTAAGCCATTTCCTCCTGCTTCCTCAATGATGCCTGTGGTGGACCAAATTATAATTACTTTGATGAAGCTAAGACAGAACTTTGTCATGGCTGATTTAGCACGGCGGTTCAAAATCTCACAGGGTCAGGTCAGTAAGACTGTTGGAATGTGGATTGACATAATGTCAGAACAAACCAAGGACCTTATTCTATGGTTGCCCCGTGAAACAATTAAAGCAACATTGCCAACAGCTTTTAAAGAGAACTTTTCAAACACAACCTGTGTCAGTGACTGCACAGAGACAGTTTTGCAGAAAGCTACAAACTTTGGACTCCAGAAGTGAATCATACAGTCACTACTATGCAAATAACACTGTGAAATATTTATTGGCAGTTTCTCCCTCCGGACTAATCATGTTTATTTCAGATGTTTATGGCAGTAAATGCAGTGACAGGTATATAACACAGAACTCTGGGTTTCTGGACTATCTGCGTGCTGGAGATGAGGTGATGGGTGATCGTGGTTTCACAGTGAGGGACCTGCTGGAAGAGCGTGGTGTGAATCTAATAGTTCCAGCATTCACACGCAAAGGATGCCAGCTGACCAACGAGGAGGTGACTCGCACACGCCGCATTGCTCATGTGCGCATTCATGTCGATTGAGCAATAAGGCGCCTGAAGGTGTACAAGATTCTCTCTCAGACAGTGCCTTGGTGCCTAAAATTGACAAAATCCTCAAGATCTGTGCTGGTTTAGTGAATTTAAGAGCTGAGCTTATTTCAAGTGAGAAGTGTGAAGACATTAAATGTAAACATTTTTCTCAAACATGTACTACAGTACTTGCTGTAAACGTTGTAACACAACTCTTAACATGTTTTTTAAAGGATGCAATTAACTATTGTAGTGATCCAGACGGTGGTCTCTGATACACCTTCGTCTCTGAACTGTCCCAGTGACACCTTTTCACTGATACTTTCAGTAAAAAGACATTAACACTATTTTATTACATTTATTTGAATCAAAACACATTATTTCAGAAGAGACTTCCTTTTAATGTGTGTTAATTCTGAATTAATTCTAAGAATAACTTGTCATTGTTTGATCATGTTTTATGCTGTTACCAATGATGGTCACTTCTTCATATGATGAACCAAAAACTATGGCAAAGTTGAATGATATGTCAGAATGACTTGTTCAGAGTTGTTTAGAAATTTTAAGACGTTAATCAAATGCTTAATCAGTATGACTGGCGACAGGTTACTGTCACTTGTCTAAACACTCTTACTGCATAATCTTCACTTCTTTAACTTTTTTTTTTACTGCATATGCCACTTTGCCTCTATACCAACATCAACTACCTCATACATATACTGTGTACATTAACTCATATGCTGCTGTGCCACTCTTTGCAAATGTCAATGCTAGAACCTTCAGTCTATTTTATAGATATACTTTTTATACTTTTTATACTACTATGAAAAAACTCAGGACAGTATTACACTTTTATTGTTTCATTTTATGCTTATGTTCATTGGGTGTTTGGTGTTTCAGGGGTGTTTGGTGTTTCAGTGTTGGTGTAAATTTTCATACTTTCATACTACTATGAAAAAACTCGGGACAGTGTTACACTCTTACTATTTTATGCTTATGTTTATTAAATGTTTTAGTGTTTAGTGTTTAGACGGTTACTGTTGCACCGAGGGACTGAGAGAAACGCAATTTCGGTCCTGTGTATGTCCTGTACATATTGCAGTTCTGACAATAAAGTTGACTTTGACTTTTTTTGATAACTCTTCTGACCCGAGCAAAATCACTCCCATTCTCTGGCAAAACAACCAATGAGCGGGTGGATTTAGCAGAGTCAACCCTCCTCTTTTAAGGCCCCACTTCCTGTCGGAGCCCTAGAGTTTGCTAAGGACCTCAAGCATGAGGTTCCCCAAAGAGCTGAATGAACGCCAGTCACACGCTAAGGACACGTCATTCAGTTAAAAGATTTATGACATGCCAGTTATAAATCCATTTCAAGCTGTAAAAAGCTTTATTTTAATGAAATTCCTTCAAGGAAGCTTTTATCTTGAAAAGCCAACCGGAACTGAGGTCGTTACTTCGGTGAGGTGGAAGCCGTCTTGTGAGCGAGCCGTTGCAAAAATGGACGCCGGTCGCCTGTAAACCGTAGCACGAACGGACAGTTCATGCACGTGAGGTTGGGACAAGTTTACCGAAGCAGAGACCAAGAATCTTCGCACAGGTAAAACGTCGATGTCCATTCGACCGAGTCGAGCGGAAGCCGCCGAGGAACTGCCATGTTTCTGGTTAAAACACATCAAGATAATGCCTCTCCTCATCCTCCATCTTCTTTAATCCTCCATTTTCTCTTCTATGAAACTTTCTTATTTTAAGTAACTAAACTTTAAGTTATTGTGCCAGCAGAGATATAAGTTAATAACACCCATAACTTGTGTTCTGTTGTTCCTATGAAATTACGGACGCGTGTTTCATCTATGCTGAAGTTAGTTATAGGAAATTTCGATCGATTGCCCCTGGAAATTGCTGTTGAGTGGTATCGTTACATTTTAAGCAGGAATAATAGCATCTTGTGTCTGAAGCTGAAGCCCCAAGCACGCCGACAGGCAAGGGCACACCCCACTAGGGGGGCCACGCGCCAGGGGCGCGACATCAAGCAGTCCCAGCTGTATCGAAGAGGCGGCAGACTACGACCCGGCCTGACAAATAGACATACACAAACACAATCACACAGACCCACCCTCATCCTCACCCTCACTCACTCAAGGACATACAATAACGACACATTCCATTCATAATCCCGATACTCACTCTATACCTCCCCAGGTCCAAGACATGTACCTGCCCCCTACATGGGGCAGCCCACACCCAAACCCAGGAGGTAGGCCCATTCAATCTGGGGTGGAGAGGAGCCGACATCCAAGATCCGGCCCAACTTGCACCCAGCCGACAGGACAGGACACCCAAGCGGGCCCAGGGAGGCCGCAGTGCCAGTCCCACCCACGGCAAACCCCCAAGCCCCAAACTCTCCCATACTCCAGGACCAGAGCCCTATATAGTGAGAGTTGTGACACTCTTTGTACTCGCCGCTAGGTGGTCACGTGGTTCATGCAGCTCCCAGTAGTTACAAGCAGCTCATCGCTGCCAGTCAGTTTGAGCAGCTACTGGCGCAACAGAACACAAAAATAGACTTTTCTTACTTTGTCCAGCGTCTTTCAGTAATTATTGAGCAGTAACAAACTGATTACTTAAATGATTACTGATTATTTCACTGACTTTGCGTTTTATTAAAGCATTTTTAGACGTGGCAGATGCTTTTATCATTACAGTGAAACGAGACTGTAAACACATTTGTTAGAAAATACATGTCTATACAATACAATGACCAGTATAGCCATGTCAACAGTGTTTTATAATGTTACACATAAAACTTTTTTTTTTTTATTAAAAACAGAGTAACACCTATATGAAGCTATTTCTGAGGTTCTCTGCATAATTCTCCACCTTGTCCTTCATGCCAGGCAGTATCTGCTCCAGTTTACCAGATCATCTGGGATGAAGTCTTCATTTCTGCACATTAGATAGTTGTTCAATATTTTTTAAATTAGCAACCGAGTACCTGGATGACAGAGTTGATTGTGCTTGTAGCCTGATCTGACTGTTGTAAAATTGTAATTAACTGATTAAAATGTTAATTTAAATGAAACAGTTTCTAGTTAAAATCATAACAGGTGACAAAATAAGTGTTAATTGTGCAAAAATAAATTACCAAACAATTTATTATAAAATATGTAAAATGTAAAACAAGCTTTAATGAAGTAGGCCTACTTCACTATACTGTTTATTAATTGCATCATCATCCCAACAACACAAACTGAGTAATGTCAATTTAATCTGCACACAAAACATTCTCAATCAGGGCTCAAAATGTTTAACTGTCAAAGAAATGTGCAAGGAAATAAACTAGTATCACTCTACAGGCACATTTTGAGAGAGGGCACTTCACAAAGACACAGTCAGGTCATGTGAGACTGAAGGAGGTTCCAACCATTTGTTTTCATTGCCCAGAACCAAATGAGAAGTCCAGCAGAACTTTCCCTGACCAGTGATCACACATATTTTGCTAAAGTTCCTGGTTTTAGTTTTCTACATTCACCTTATAATCTTGCTGTTTTTGCAATCTTATTTTAATTTGATTAAAATTAAAAAAAAAATCTGTATGCCTCTTTTATAACTGTCTATTGTCGTCACTGTTGTCATCATCCTTTGGTAGAAATCCTTCCTGGAGCTCCCCAACACCATGGATACTCTATGGAGAGAAGCAAGTCTATTAGAAAGCATTCTTCCTTCATGTCATGATGTGCAAAGAAAAATAACAGAAATAATTCTTATTTCTTGTTCTGTCTTGAAAGAGAGCCTAATCTCAACTTGGCCCATGATTACCATATGCTAAACTAATACTATAATACAAATTCAAATTAACAGTCCTGCAGTAAATACCAATTTGTGACGGTTATGGTGTTAAAATAATTTTATTCAAACTTCTTGATTCAGAAATTATTGTTTTGGGAAGACATAAAACGAGAACTTGTACCTTTATGATACTTTGTTTGAATGCAGTTCACTGAAGTCATTCTGTGGTTCACCTGGAAAACATAAAGCAATTTACTCATCTCTACAATCACATTTTTCTTTAATGATAATGTCACAATTTATGCTGCAGTCTTTGACAAAGGATCTATAATTTGAACTAAATTAAACCACATCAATCTCAGAAAAAAGGCTAAGTATTTTCTGGAATTATCATAAAAAATAAAAATATAAACTTTTGAAAATTTAAGCTGTAATGGATATTTTAAAACGATGAATTAGACAGAAATAGACCCAGTTAAACCATCATGATTGAAGAGCTAGCTACAGTTAACACACAACTAGCAATTTAACATGTTAAATTAACAAAAAACTGGCGACATGAAGTGTTAACGTTGATAAATTGTGGTCAGAACAGTCAGCTAACGCCTCAAAGTGGCAAAAAAATGCAGTTTTTTCATCAACTTACTGGAGAAAACACGGAGAATGTACTGCGTTCAATGGTAGAAACGCAGCTGTATGTAACTTTCAGCAGGTCCGTGACACCACGTGACTTCCGCATTCCATTCTTTCTATGGGAGTCAATGGGAGTGTCGCAACTCTCACTATATAGGGCTCTGTCCAGGACAACACCCGACGGCCTGCCACTCTACCAGACCCCACCCCTAGAATGGCAGCCAGGGAACCAGGGGGTAATAAGAGAAAATGAATAAATATGTAAATAATATTAGACCCCGACATATACACCCCCACCCCCATCTATTCTGTTGATGTCTGTTGTTGTAAAGTGCAATTTTAAAAAAAAAAGGAAAGAAGAAGGAGTAGATATGAACTTCTTAACTTTTTTTTTTTAAATAAATCTCTTCATGACGTGTGGATGCTGAAAATACAAATTGAGATATTATGATTACCACCAGTTGTTTGGTCACAGTGAACCAGAGAAAACAACGTGGAGCCAGACTGTTACAAGAGCATGTTCCTCTTGTTTTGTCTTACTGCTGTGACATAAATAACTACTGTATTTTTCACTTTCTAAGTTTTTTTTTTTGCATAAATTAGCATGCCTGTTACTAATACAGCAAAGTGACGTATTTATGCTTTCCCCCCATATTTCTAACCCAATTTTTGGCTGGGATCTGACGATTTTGTTCATTCTGACATGGAAAATATAAACACTACCATTTTCAGCCACTAGACTAGAGGGCCCTCCACTAATATGGCAAGCCACGTCATACTTGCCATACCAAGCCGCCTTCGTCTTGCCCTGGAACTCCTGGAGCAAACATCAAATCAGCTGCATTTCGTTGCGCTGCCCAGAAGAAAAACAGCTGATTTGACTAGTGACGAGACCATGCTAGAATGAGCTCCAGTAAGTGGGGAAAATATGGAAAAAATATACTGTATACCGTAATAAAGAATGGGAGAAAGGCATGCAGCACACTTAAATGGATCCAACCAAACAGTTTGCTGTTGAAAAATAATAATAATAATTTGTATGCATCCTTTATGATAGTCTATTGTTGTCATTGTTGTCCACTGTTGTCATCACTCTTTGTTTAAAATTCAGGTATCTGGTACATGAGTTCCCGAGGCTCAATGGGATTAACTCATTCAACCTTTATTTAGGCAGGTTAATCCCATCGAGCCTCGAGAACTCATTTACAAGAGAGACCTGGCTACAGACAAAGAATGATGACAACAGCAACAATAGATTTTCCTTGGATTATCAACAATAGACAATCATAAGAGAGAAATACAGTATTTTTTATTTTTTTTACAAGTTAAAACAAAGGTGTCAAAGTAGCAAAACAGACAGATTATCCACCTTATTCCTAGCCCCCATGATGCCTTGCACGAATTATGGGAACGACTTCCGCCGGAAACCAGAACCGGCACTTTTTTTTACACGCTAGCAACGCGCTAACCGGTTTTCGTCAGAGGTTTTAGGTCATAAAATATGTGGGAACACGAACGATCACAACTCAGATGTTGAGATATTGTTTTACCGCTACCTACAGCTATTGAGGGGTAGGAGGACGACTTGAAGAAGTGGCCGAAAATAACGTACACTAGCATACTTAGCTACTAGCATACTTAGCTACTTTGTTGACTCTGTTGCTTCAGATGGCAAAGCGATGAGCAATCTGAAAAGCTCTGAAGCTTATAATAATAATAATAATAATAATAATCATTTTATTTAAAAGTGCCTTTCAGGACACCCAAGGACATGATGGGATGGAGATTTGTAGGAGGTCAGAGAGGTAAGGAGGGGCAAGGTTGTGGATGGCTTTGAACGTGAGAAGTAGAATTTTGAAGATGATGCGTGATTTAACCAGGAGCCAGTGGAACTGCTACAGGAAAGGAGTGATGTGGTTATAGTAGGAGGTTTGAGTGATGACACGGGCAGCTGAGTTCTGGACCATCTGTAGCTTGTGGAGAGATTTGTTGGGGAGGCCGTAGAGAAGGGAGTTGCAGTAATCGATACAGGAAGTCACAAGACTGTGCACCAGGATGGCTGTGGAGCGGGGTGAGAGAGAAGGACGGAGACGGTTAATATTACGGAGGTGGAAATAAGCAGACCGGGTAACATTGTTTGAAGAAGGAGTCCTATTGGGCCTTTTTGGCCTGTGGGACCAAAAAGGTCTGGTGAGGGATGCTTGACAGCATCCCTCACCGCTGGCGTCCACCACCGGGTTCGAGGATTGCCACCACGACAGGCACCAACAACCTTGCGGCCACAACTCCGATAAGCTGCCTCGACAATAGAGGCGCGGAACATGGCCCACTCGGGCTCAATGTCCCCCGCCTCCCTCGGAACGTGTTCAAAGCTCTCCCGGAGGTGAGAGTTAAAGCTCCGTCTTACGGGAGACTCTGCCAGACGTTCCCAACAGACCCTCACAATACGTTTGGGTCTGCCAGGTCTGACCGGCATCCTCCCCCAAACAATGACCGGGTAACATTGATAGGTCTATTCAGGGGTTCTGGAGAGGAGGGTCTGTCGGATAGTCGAACCTCGGATTCAGGAGGAGCAGTGTGGTTTTCGTCCTGGTCGTGAGACACTAGACCAGCTCTACACCCTCAACAGGGTCCTGGAAGGTGCATGGGAGTTTGCCCAACCAGTTTACATGTGCTTTGTGGACTTGGAAAAGGCATTCGACCGCGTCCCTCGGGGGGTTCTGTGGGGGGTACTCCGGGAGTATGGGGTACCAGGCCCTTTGATATGGGCTGTTAGGTCCCTGTACGACCGGTGTCAGAGCTTGGTCCGCATCGCTGGCAGTAAGTCGGGCTCGTTTCCTGTGAGAGTTGGACTCCGCCAAGGTTGCCCTTTGTCACCGATTCTGTTCATAACTTTTATGGACAGAATTTCTAGGCGCAGCCAAGGTGTTGAGAGGATCCGTTTTGGTGGCCTTAGAATCTCTTCTCTGTTTTTTGCAGATGATGTGGTCCTATTGGCTTCATCAGTTCGTGATCTACAGCTTTCGCTGGAGCGGTTTGCAGCTGAATGTGATGCGGCCGGGATGAGGATCAGTTCCTCCAAATCCGAGGCCATGGTCTTGAGCCGGAAAAGGGTAGCATGCCTTCTCCAGGTCGGGGAGGAGGTCCTGCCCCAAGTGGAGGAGTTTAAGTATCTCGGGGTCTTGTTCACGAATGAGGGAAAACTGGAGCGTGAGATCGATAGGCGGATAGGTGCAGCGTCCGCAGTGAAGCGGGCGCTGTACCGGTCTGTCGTGGTGAAGAGAGAGCTGAGTCAAAAGGCAAAGCTCTCAATTTACCGATCGATCTATGTTCCTACCCTCATCTATGGTCATGAGCTCTGGGTTATGACCGAAAGAACGAGATCTCGGATACAAGCGGCTGAAATGAGTTTTCTCCGCAGGGTGTCTGGACTCTCCCTTAGAGATAGGGTGAGAAGCTCAGTCATCCGGGAGGGACTCGGAGTAGAGCCGCTGCTTCTCCACATCGAGAGGAGCCAGTTGAGGTGGCTCGGGCATGTCCCACCGGGAGGAGACCCAGAGGAAGACCCAGGACACGCTGGAGGGACTATGTTTCTCGGCTGGCCTGGGAACGCCTTGGGATTCCCCCAGAGGAGCTGCTCCAAGTGGCTGGGGAGAGGGAAGTCTGGGCCTCCCTACTTAGGCTGCTACCCCCGCGACCCGACCCCGGATAAGCGGAAGAAAATGGATGGATGGATGGGTAACATTGTTGATGTGTGAAGTGAAGGAGAGAGTGGTGTCGAGGATGACACCGAGGCTCTTGACCTGAGGGGAGGGGGATAGCAGAGAGTTGTTAAGAGGGACGAGAAGATGTTCTGATTTTGAAATAGAGTTTTTGGTACAGACGAGAATGATTTCTGTTTTGTTACTGTTTAGTTGAAGGAAATTGTTAGAAAACCAGTGAACGCCTGCGTTTGTAGGCGTAGTCATAAATGATGGTTTGACAGCATTTTTGTACAAATAAATCCGTATAGAGCTAGGATTAGTCCGCCCGTGGTGATTTTATTTTGTAAATACGGATGTTGTGCTCGTTCCTTTTCCTGTTGGTGCGACGTAATCTTTAAAAGTTGACTCCGGCACAGCTCCGGCGTCCGGCAGAAATAGGATCGGATCCTATTTTGACGGACTGCCGTCCGCTCGCCGCCGCCGTGCGGAGCCAGTGTAAACGCTCTCATTGATTATAATGGGTGCGTATTTGCTGCGGAGGTCGGACCAGAGCGGACCGGAGCCGGAACGCATATAGTGTAAATTGGGGGTAAGACTGGTTCAACTCCTATCTCTCTGGCCGCACTCAATTCATTCAGCTTAAATCCTTCCGCTCCCAGTCTTCCCCCGTCTCCACAGGTGTCCCCCAAGGCTCTGTACTTGGACCAAAGCTATTTATTTTATATGTGAATGACTTGGTAAATGTGTCAGGACTCCTTAAATGTGTACTTTTTGCTGATGATACCACATTTTTCTGTTTAGGTGAAGATATAGAACAAATGTTGGAATTGATAAAGACAGAATTTGTAAAAATACAAACTTGGTTTAAAATCAATAAATTATCATTAAATCTAGAAAAAACTAATTACATGATATTCAGTAATAAAAAGAAAACTGTTGATGTTCCACTCAAAATTGAGGGTGTTGAGATTTGTAGAGTGAGTGAGGTGAAGTTTTTGGGTGTTATCATTGATGACAAACTGACATGGAAACAACACATAAATTCTGTAAGAATAAAAATAGCTAAATCGATTGCAGTACTGTACAAAGTCAGAGACCTATTGAATGATAAAGCTCTGTATTTGTTGTATAACACAATCATTGTTCCACACTTAATCTATTGTATTGATGTTTGGGGGAAAGCGTGTAAAACAATCACAAAGCCTATTTTTGTATTACAGAAAAGAGCTGTAAGAATTATCACTAGAAAACATTACCGTCATCCATCTAGTACATTATTTTATCAACTGAAGTTATTGAAGTTCCATGATTTGGTAGATTATAATATTTTATCAGTTATGTATAGGGCTCAGAATAACGCATTACCTTTAAATATCCAAATGCATTTTGTTAAAAGACAAAGTTGTTATAACCTTAAGGGGACAGAGATGTTTGTAAAACCACAATTCAGAACTAGTTTGAAGGGACGTTCTACCTCAATCCAGGGAATTAGATTATGGAATGGCTTGGAGAATGAAGTTAAAAATGCCAAGTCAATGTTTACATTTAAGAAAATGATCAAAATGAATTTGTTAAAAAAATATAATAAAATGACGTATTGTGTATTGTATTAGTTAGAAAATTAGAAAGAGTAAGTAATTTTGTACTGTTGGTGGAAGATTATTATTGTTTAATCTGATTAGAAAGAGTAAGTCATTTTGTACTGTTGGTGGAAGATTATTATTGTTTAATCTGATTGTTTGAAAAAAGGGGCAGATATAATAAGATTTATTCTTCTTTCTGCTACCTTTCATTTTTTTATATTTTGTACATTATCATTTATGGGATTGTCTTGTATTGTGTTTCTTTTGTAAAAAAAATGAACAAATTTAATAAACATATACATAACAAATGAATCATTTTAGCAAATACTTTTCTGATGTAATATAGTTAACATTGCATCCTTTAAAAAAACATGTTAAGAGTTGTGTTACAATGTTTACAGCAAGTACAGCAGTAAATGTTTGAGAAAAATGTTTACATTTAATGTCTTCTCACTTGAAATAAGCTCAGCTCTTAAATTCACACATGAAAATTAAAAAAATTAAAAAACTAAATTCAAAATTAAATTCAAACATTATTAGTCCGGAGGGAGAAACTGCCAATAAATATTTCACAGTGTTATTTGCATAGTAGTGACTGAATGATTAACTTCTGGAGTCCAAGTTTTTAGCTTTCTGCAAAACTGTATCTGTGCAGCCAATGACAGGTTGTGTTTGAAAAGTGCTCAAAAGCTGTTGGCAATGTTGCTTTAATTGTTTCACGGGGCAACCATAGAATAAGGTTCTTGGTTTGTTCTGACATTATGTCAATCCACATTCCAACAGTCTTACTGACCTGACCCTGTGAGATTTTGAACCGCCGTGCTAAATCAGCCATGACAAAGTTCTGTCTTAGCTTCATCAAAGTAATTTGAATTTGGTCCACCACAGGCATTGTTGAAGAAGCAGGAGGAAATGGCTTAAGGCAAGACACAAGTGTATGAAACTCAGTGAGTGGGATCCCTGTGTACAAAAGAGAGTCTTCATCAGTCTGCAAAATACTGTCTGCTGGAGATGATGCACTCATGCTGCATGTGGCTGCATGTGACTGTGTTTGGGCATCAACCGAGGTTGTTGTTGTTGAGCACAGCTCCACACTCTTGTCAAGCCCATCTGAAAGTAAAAGTACAGTATACAAACATTAGGGTTCATTTATGAACACACACACCTATATTATATATATACATATATAAACGCACACACACACACACACCATACATATATAGGTGCGTGTGTTTATTTTCCAGTTATGAACGAAAATATTAGTATCATTTAATCACTGACTACATAAAAGTATAAAACTAAAAGCTGTCTCTGAAATCAAACCTGGTGTTCTCGTGTCACTGCTGTCGATCCTCTGGAGGATACGGCATATTTTTTCAGGTGGTTTCTCATAGCCCAGCCACAAAGAAGGATGCGGGTTTTCTTCGGTTGGCTTTTTGTTCACAAAATACCGCTTATCAGAGAGTCAGAGTCAGAGTCAGAGTCAGAGAGAATTTATTGTCATTTGCACCGCATGTAGTACATGTGTTGAAAACGAGATTATGTACACAGGGTCCCAGTTACATCCAACAACAAATGCAAGAGAAAAACAATAATAACATCTAGGATTAACTAAGAGAGACATCAGCTAGTAATACACTAAGCCCTAATGTAGTAGAAAAACATCATTATAAACAGCAGCACGAACATGAGTCATTATGAGCAGATGGTCACAGATGAACGCAGCAACAAGAAACAGATCAGTATCAACATGATGTGACATTTTGCAGTGTTTATTCTTATTATTTATTTATTCATGAGTCTGACAGCCTCAGGGTAGAAGCTGTTCCTCAGTCACAGGAACATTCCCTTTTTGTTTTCGGAGCATGTTCAACACACAATTGTTGCAGCCACAAATTCAGCTTTGTCTAATTATTCGTACAGCCACGAACAGCGCAAGAGTTACCCGAGGTCCGCAGGGAAATTGTCGTGAAAATAAAATGGTTTTTACTAGGGGTGTAACGGTACGCTAAAATCACATTTCGGTTCGGTTCAACTACAAGGAGTGCTCGGTTCGGTTTATTTTCGGTACAAAAAAAAAGGACAAAATAAAGACTTACAAAATGTTTCTTTTGAAAATATGCCAAAAATACGTTTGTACTGTACAGTATTGTACCGGTAGTAATAAATAAAAGTGACCCATTTGGATGATATTTTAAATAAACAGCACTCTACAATAAAACTATTTTAACA
Organism: Garcialebias charrua; assembly: GCA_038048925.1. Lineage (NCBI taxonomy): Eukaryota > Metazoa > Chordata > Actinopteri > Cyprinodontiformes > Rivulidae > Garcialebias > Garcialebias charrua. Next base: position 12,924 of record JBBPBX010051990.1, read on the forward strand.
ATAATAAAAAATCTTAATAAATACAATAACAGTCAGAACAATAAGCAGCAACAGACTGTTTACAATCTAACTAATCAAGTTTTTGTCCAGTAGCATCAGTGTGGCTGTATTTGTCCTCATTACTGTACTCACAACTTCTTCTTGGTGGGACAGGTGCTGGAAAAGTTCAGAGTTCAGTTCAGTCATCACACACTTCTTAGCTGCAGGTGATCTCTGGTGGATGTCTGTCCCAGACTGGAAATAAAACACAATAAATAAATAAAAAGTTAATAAGATTATGATTTTGAATAAAAAAGATTATTTAGATAATTTTGATTTGATTTGATGTTTATTCATTCATTTTAAAAGAACAATACAAAACAGTTTCATCAGATACAAGAATACTTTCTTCTTCTTCTTCTTCTTTCGGCTTTTCCCTTTTCAGGGGTCGCCACAGCGAGTCATCCTCCTCCACCTCACTCTGTCCTCTGCATCCTCTGTCCTCACTCCAACCACCTCCACGTCCTCCCTAACTGCATCCATATATCTCCTCTTTGGTCTCCCTCTTTGTCTTTTTCCTGGCAGCTGCATTTCTAACATCCTTCTACCAATATAACCACTGTCCCTCCTCTGGACATGTCCAAACCATCTCAGTCTGGCCTCCCTAACTTTATCTCCCAGTTGTTTAACATGTGCTGTACCTCTGATGATCTCATTCCTGATCTTATCCATCCTTGTCACTCCTAAGGAGAACCTCAGCATCTTCATTTCTGCCACTTCCAGTTCTTTCTCCTGTCTTTTTGTCAATGCCACTGTCTCCAGACCATACAACATAGCTGGTCTCACCACTGTCTTGTAAACTTTTCCTTTGACCTTTGCATACAAGTAGGATAAAATGAAATGAGCAGAAAGAAGATGAAATCTTATTATATCTGCCCCTTATTTCACAGTTTGTTCAAACAATGATAACCTTCAAACTACATCACAAAATGAATAACTCTACTTAATTTTTCTAACTGTAATACACAAACTACATCACAAAATGAATAACTACTTAATTTTTCTAACTGTAATACACAAACTACATCACAAAATGAATAACTACTTAATTTTTCTAACTGTAATACACAAACTACATCACAAAATGAATAACTACTTAATTTTTCTAACTGTAATACATAAACACACTAAGCTACATCATATATAGTTTTTGAGCAAGTCCTTTTTGACCTTTTTCTTAAATGTATACATTGATTTTGCATTTTTCACATCACTCTCCAGAACATTCCACAGATAATAATAATAAAAGAATACCTCTTTTTGAACGGTTGAATCTCTCACTCATCATCAGGGCAGGGCTTTGCTCCAGGGCTTGTTGACATCAGTTTTTGTTTTTTCATAAAGTTCTGCACTTTTTGAGTGATGGGTGTTCGTAGTGAGGATCAATAACTTTAAAGCCTGCGCATAATAACAACACTCAGACTTCGACTCAGATATTTAAAAACTCACAGTTTGTGTTATTGCTCTGGACTGATATGATTTACCTGATAAAAGTAGTTTAAATGCAGCTGTTGTTGTTAGCGCTGTTGCAAGCTGCTCGTTCTTCACTGCGGTGTTCACATTCCGATGACGTAGTTTCAAGCGCGTTCACGTGAGACGTGCCAAGAGAGAGAGAGCCAGTCTCTTCATGAAACAACAGTCCACACACACAGCGCTGAATGTGCGCGCCGCTCGTCTTTTAACAAGAAACGTTCCCAAACAGGAGACCGTAGTGAGAAGCTAATGGCTAAAGGCAGCGCGAGCTGCGCGTGCTTCGCGATAATAGCTCCGTGCTGAAACGCGCCCAGGAAATTTTGTTCCGCGGTGCATATATTAACGTTCAATGAGTGGAAAAAATAACCGAAACGGTATGCAGGTGGACCGAACCGAACGTGACGTACCGAAACGGTTCGGTAAGCCCATTACAACTGTTACATGCCTAGTTTTTACTACTATAAAATTGCTCAAAATAACTGAAAACAGATCTAACTTCAACGATGCGTACACAGAGCCATGTCTCTGTGAGTACGGATTAGCAAGTAAACAACGAAGGAGCCAGTGCAGAACTTCTACCGTATTTTCCGGTGTATAGGTCGCACCTTTTTATGGTTTTTTCAAGGCCTGCGACCTATACACCAGTGCGACCTATTTATGGATTTTTTTTCATATTTTTAGACCAATTTTTGGCTGAGTTATGGCCCTTTTTCCCTGTTGCATAAAATGGTGCAGTACCAGTTTCGGCCACCAGGGGGCAGTGCAAGTGCAGTACCAGTTTCGGCCGCTATGATCGCTAAAGAGGCCTGTACCAGTATTCTGCTTTATTTACAGATTTATTTGGGTGTAGCTGTAACTGTCAAAGTGCATTTCAATCAGCTGCACCTCCAGATGCTGCATATTTCAGCTCACAGTCAGCTCCACCTCCAGATAATAATAATAATAATAATGAATTCCATTTATAATGCACTTTTCATTAATAAAAATCTCAAAGTGCTACAAAGTGTAACAAAGCAAAGATCAAAATGAAACAAGTGATAAAATCAAATAAAATCAATAATAATATCGACTAAGATCAAAGATAAAATCATGTGGATGCAGATTAGGCTTGCTTAAAAAATAAATAAAATAAAACAAGTGATAAAATCTAGTAAAATATAATAAAATTGCTGCAGCTATCCTGCACTGGTTTCCACAGCAGCTGCAACTCTGAGCAGATCACCTTCAGCTGCAACTGATTTGTCATTTATTAACAAAAATTAAAGTGAGACACAGTCTTACAAAAAAGGCAGCCAACAAACATTTTTTTAGGAGTCTGTAGTTTAATTTTAATGATGTTGGTGGTATTTACATTTTGAAATAAGCTGATTTGTAATAATTTATTAACAAATATCAAAGTGAGACACAGTTTTACAAAAAAGGCAGCCAACAAACATTTTTTTAGGAGTCTGTAGTTTAATTTTAATGATGTTGGTGGTATTTACATTTTGAAATAAGCTGATTTGTAATAATTTATTGACAAAAATTAAAGTGAGACACAGTCTTACAAAAATGGCAGCTAACAAATGTAGGTGCGACCTATACACCGGTGCGACCTATTTACGGATTTTTCCAGTTTATTGATAAATATTAGACACTGCGACCTATACACAGGTGCGACCTATACACCAGAAAATACGGTACTTCCGGTATGAAACGGAAGTCAGTCCCATAATCGTTTCTACAGTGACCCTCCCAGGAATAAGGTGAATAAGGCAAATGTAGAAAATCAAAAACAGGAACATGTCAGCATTGGTTTTTGCCAGGATTCCAACAGATTCTTAAAGCCATTTAGAGAAGTCAAGGTCAAGAGCTTCAGATCTTTTTGTAAGATACTACAGGAAGCAGGACCGGAGTAGGAGAAGGCCCTGTTGTCAAGCTCAGTTCTCACTGACGGAATTAAAGGTTGAATTAATGTTACATTTGCAAAATTTTTTTTTTCTTCGAGCGTTAAAAGTATGTCATTCAAAGTGTTTAGCATAATTTTGCTGTTTATATGTAATGCCATAATAAATGTATGTTTATCCACAGTATTCCTGACTTGGCGCCATTACCCATAATTCATAGCAGAAGCCGTTTTTTTTACTTCCGCTTGCGCTGTTGTTTACAGTTGCGGGGTAACACACTTGCTAGCAATTAAATTTTTTGACACTACAGTTTTCTTTACCTGACGTAAATGGCAGCACATCAGAGGTGGATACATTGCAAGGATGTTTTAAAAAGCGGCGAAGATAAATCATTAACCGTGCCTCACCCATCACTTCTAATGGACTGGGTAGATGATATGAAATTATGGCCTGAAATTACCTACATCTATATTTTTAATTACCTTGTTTTTTCCGAAGGCGTTGATGGCAGGTGGCATCAGATGTCGTGATGGTGGATTCAGGCATTCTTGACATAATTTCAGCAATTTCCTAGACAGAGAAATATAACAACATTACACACTGTAAGCATTAACAAAAGTTCCAAACATATTTAACATACACAAAAATGTATTGTATTTATATGTGGGTGAAATAGTGAGTTATAATATAGTATTTTTTTAATCTCTTTACATAACTTATTTAGTTATTTTTTTTAAACAACTTTTGTATTTATTATGCAAAAGTGGGTATGTAACTACTGTTGGGTAGAGCACCCAAAGTATTTTTACATAAATGTTGCCAGAAGACATTTTTAAATTAGATATCCAAATGTTCTACTGTCCTGATCAAGTATAAATTAAAATATATAATTAGATACCACTAGATCCTTCCCCCATCTTGGTGCCTGTACGTTGGGGTTCACCCCGGTGAACGAGAGGGTAGCCTCCCTTCGCCTACGTGTGGGGGGACGGGCTCTGACTGTTGTTTGTGCCTATGCGCCAAACGGCAGCGCAGATTACCCACCCTTTTTGGAGTCCTTGGAGGGGGTATTGGAGAGTGCGCCTCCTGGGGACTCCCTTGTTCTACTGGGGGACTTCAACGCTCACGTGGGCAATGACAGTGAGACCTGGAGGGGTGTGGTTGGGAGGAACGGCCCCCCTGATCTGAACCCGAGTGGTGTTCTGTTATTGGACTTCTGTGCTCGTCATGGATTGTCCATAACGAACACCATGTTCAGGCATAAGGGTGTACATATGTGCTCTTGGCACCAGGACACCCTAGGTCGCAGTTCGATGATCGACTTTGTTGTCGTCTCATCTGATCTGCGGCCGCATGTCCTGGACACTCGGGTGAAGAGAGGGGCGGAGCTGTCAACTGACCACTACCTGGTGGTGAGTTGGCTCCGATGGTGGGGGAGGATGCCGGTCAGACCTGGCAGACCCAAACGTATTGTGAGGGTCTGCTGGGAACGTCTGGCAGAGTCTCCCGTAAGACGGAGCTTTAACTCCCACCTCCGGGAGAGCTTTGAACACGTTCCGAGGGAGGCGGGGGACATTGAGTCCGAGTGGGCCATGTTCCGCGCCTCTATTGTCGAGGCAGCTTATCAGAGTTGTGGCCGCAAGGTTGTTGGTGCCTGTCGTGGTGGCAACCCTCGAACCCGGTGGTGGACACCGGCGGTGAGGGATGCTGTCAAGCTGAAGAAGGAGTCCTATTGGGCCTTTTTGGCCTGTGGGACCCCGGAAGCAGCAGATAGGTACCGACAGTCCAAGCGGCATGCGGCTCGGGTGGTTGCTGAGGCAAAAACTCGGGCGTGGGAGGAGTTCGGAGAGGCCATGGAGAATGACTTCCGTACGGCTTCGAGGCGATTCTGGTCCACCATCCGGCGTCTCAGGGGGGGAAAGCGGTACGCGACCAACACCATTTATGGTGGGGATGGCGTGCTGTTGACCTCAACTCGGGATGTTGTGAGTCGGTGGGCGGAATACTTCGAAGACCTCCTCAATCCTACTGGCACGTCTTCCACTGAGGAAGCGGAGCCTGGGGACTTTGGGTCGGGCTCTCCAATCTCTGGTGCTGAGGTCACCGAGGTGGTTAAAAAGCTCCGCGGTGGCAGGGCTCCGGGGGTGGATGAGATTCGCCCTGAGTTCCTTAGGGCTCTGGATGTTGTGGGGTTGTGTTGGCTTACGCGACTGCAATATCGCGTGGACATCGGGGGCAGTTCCCTTGGATTGGCAGACTGGGGTGGTGGTTCCCCTATTCAAAAAGGGGGACCGTAGAGTGTGTTCCAACTATAGGGGGATCACACTCTTAAGCCTCCCTGGTAAGGTCTATTCAGGGGTTCTGGAGAGGAGGGTCCGTCGAACCTCGGATTCAGGAGGAGCAGTGTGGTTTTCGTGCTGGTCGTGGAACACTGGACCAGCTCTACACCCTCAGCAGGGTCCTGGAGGGTACATGGGAGTTTGCCCAACCAGTTTACATGTGCTTTGTGGACTTGGAAAAGGCATTCGACCGCGTCCCTCGGGGGTTCTGTGGGGGGTACTCCGGGAGTATGGGGTACCAGACCCATTGATATGGGCTGTTAGGTCCCTGTACGACCGGTGTCAGAGCTTGGTCCGCATTGCCGGCAGTAAGTCAGGCTCGTTTCCAGTGAGAGTTGGACTCCGCCAAGGTTGCCCTTTGTCACCGATTCTGTTCATAACTTTTATGGACAGAATTTCTAGGCGCAGCCAAGGTGTTGAGAGGATCCGTTTTGGTGGCCTTAGAATCGCTTCTCTGTTTTTTGCAGATGATGTGGTCCTATTGGCTTCATCAGGTCGTGATCTACAGCTTTCGCTGGAGCGGTTTGCAGCCGAGTGTGATGCGGCCGGGATGAGGATCAGTTCCTCCAAATCCGAGGCCATGGTCTTGAGCCGGAAAAGGGTAGCATGCCCTCTCCAGGTCGGGGAGGAGGTCCTGCCCCAAGTGGAGGAGTTTAAGTATCTCGGGGTCTTGTTCACGAATGAGGGAAAACTGGAGCGTGAGATCGATAGGCGGATAGGTGCAGCATCCGCAGTGAAGCGGGCGTGTGAAGAGAGAGCTGAGTCGAAAGGCAAAGCTCTCAATTTACCGATCGATCTACGTTCCCACCCTCATCTATGGTCATGAGCTTTGGGTTGTGACCGAAAGAACGAGATCTCGGATACAAGCGGCTGAAATGAGTTTTCTCCGCAGGGTGTCTGGACTCTCCCTTAGAGATAGGGTGAGAAGCTCAGTCATCCGGGAGGGACTCGGAGTAGAGCCGCTGCTTCTCCACATCGAGAGGAGCCAGTTGAGGTGGCTCGGGCATCTGGTTAGGATGCCTCCTGGACGCCTCCCTGGTGAGGTGTTCCGGGCATGTCCCACCGGGAGGAGACCCAGAGGAAGACCCAGGACACGCTGGAGGGACTATGTTTCTCGGCTGGCCTGGGAACGCCTTGGGATTCCCCCAGAGGAGCTGCTCCAAGTGGCTGGGGAGAGGGAAGTCTGGGCCTCCCTACTTAGGCTGCTACCCCCGCGACCCGACCCCGGATAAGCGGAAGAAAATGGATGGATGGATCCTTCATGAATAGATTAGATGCCAGGATTTGATTTGTATTTATTAAATGAATAAATTAGAAAATTAACTGTACTTTTCATAAGTTTGAGTCTGAAAACAATTAATTTCATGACTTTGTTTCGTCAAAGTAAAGTAACTTTTGTCAATATAAGCAATAGAAGTTTTATTCTTCTTCAAATCCCATTATTGTATACTCTATCAATGGAAAACTTATTTATACACAATGCAGCTGAGCAAAAACGTGCGGTGAGCTTCATGTGGCTTTGTTATTAGTACTAGCTACTAAGAGCATGGCCGATCGTGTTTGAGATTTATCATTTTAAGACAGTAAATCATCCAAAACTCTCATTAATAAACACTCCCTGAAGAAAAAAACGCATACTGATGTTAATTGATTTTAATACATAACTAGTCTGTGGTAGAGAGTGTGTCACAGCTAATGTTTATTAGTCAGAGTCAGAGAATCTTTATTGTCATTTGCACCGCATGTGGTACATGTGATGAAACGAGATTATGTACACAGGGTCCAAGATACATCCAACAACTAAATGTAAGATAAGAACAGTAATAAAATCTAAGATATGAACTAAGACAAACATCAGCAACAATACACTAAGCACTAATATCATAGAAAAACATCACTCTAAACAGAAGCACGAACATGAGTCTGTATGAGCAGATGGTCACAAATGAACACAGCAACATGAAACAGATCAGCAGCAACATGATGTGATATTTTGCAGTGATTATTCTGGTTATTTATTCATGAGTCTAACAGCCTCAGGGTAGAAGCTGTTCCTCAGTCTAGTGGTTCTACACTTGATGCTCCTCAACCTCCTTCCTGAGGGGAGTGGGGCAAAAAGTGTGTGTGCTGGGTGAGTGGGGTCCTTCATGATGCAGGTGGCTCTCTTCCTGCATCTGGAGGTGTAAATGTCTGTGATGGTGGGGAGACTGACTCCAACATCTTCTGTGCAGCCTTCACCACTCTCTGCAGAGCTTTTCTTTCTGCAGCTGTGCAGCCTCCATGCCACACGTTGATGCTGGAGCACAGGATGCTCTCCACTGCACACCTGTAGAAGGAGGTGAGGACTGGGCTGCTCAGACCAGCTCGTCTCAGCCGTCTGAGGAAGTAGAGTCTCTGATGACCTTTCTTGATCAGGCTGGTGGTGTTGTTGCTCCAGCTGAGGTTATCATTCAAGTGTACACCCAAGTACTTGTAGCTGGAGACCACTTCCACCGCAGATCCTCTTATGTTCAGTGGGGTGTGGGTGTGTTTGTTCCTTCTGAAGTCCACAATCATCTCCTTTGTCTTCTTCACATTGATGTGAAGGTTATTCTCTTTGCACCAGCTCTCCAGGTGTTCCACCTCCTGCCTGTAGCTGGACTCATCATTGTTTGTGATGCATCCCACCACAGCTGTATCATCTGCAAACTTTACAATATGACAGCCTGGATGGGTGGCTGCACAATCATATGTGAGCAGAGTGAACAGGAGAGGGCTCAACACACATCTTTGAGGACAGCCAGTGTTTAGGGTTATGGTGGAGAAGTTGTGGATCCTCACTGACTGAGGTCTGTTTGTTAAGAAGTCTAGTCTAGCATCCAATATACAGAATCTGTCGTGATAATTTGCTTTATACACTCGCAGCAGTGTATATAGTAAAGCAACATGAACTCACGTTAGATATATATGTTTTCATCTAAAACACCTCAGATTATGTTTACACAAAGACTTACTGTTTTCCTGGCGAGTTTTCCGACTTTCCTTCCCCGGCGTTGTTTAGATGTGGTAGCGGGGCCACTTTCTTCTGTAGATTTTCTTTTAAAAATAGAAGGAATAGAACCCGGTTTTAAAACTTTTTTGAATCTTACTTTAAAGCCGAAAGATTCTTGTAAACCAGGTGTATCCACAAAACAGTCTGCAGTAAAATGGTCGCTACAGAGACGAAGCTGAAGTTAGCTTCCGATTCCAGCTTCCGATTCGGCAAATGACTAAAGGGACATTACAACTAATTTTTCAGTACCTTGAGCGGGTTTAATCTGCTCTAGCTCAAAAACTACAACACCTAGACTCTTCAAACCAGGACTATATTGTTCTAGACTAATAGAAGAATATATAAAACTAAGTTTGAGCTTTGTGAAACGTTTTGCTGATTTGTGAAACTTCCACAAAGTTTGTTTTTCATCATTTTTTGTCTACTGGACCACATTAGACCTGGTCCAGGTCAAAAACCACAACACCTACACTCTTCAAACCAGGACTATATTATTCTAGACTAATAGAAGAATATATAAAACTAAGTTTGAGCTTTGTGAAACGTTTTGCTGATTTGTGAAACTTCCACAAAGTTTGTTTTTCATCATTTTTAGGCTACTGGACCACATTAGACCTGGTCCAGGTCAAAAACCACAACACCTACACTCTTCAAACCAGGACTATATTATTCTAGACTAATAGAAGAATATATAAAACTAAGTTTGAGCTTTGTGAAACGTTTTGCTGATTTGTGAAACTTCCACAAAGTTTGTTTTTCATCATTTTTTGTCTACTGGACCACATTAGACCTGGTCCAGGTCAAAAACCACAACACCTACACTCTTCAAACCAGGACTATATTATTCTAGACTAATAGAAGAATATATAAAACTAAGTTTGAGCTTTGTGAAACGTTTTGCTGATTTGTGAAACTTCCACAAAGTTTGTTTTTCATCATTTTTATTCTACTGGACCACATTAGACCTGGTCCAGGTCAAAAACCACAACACATACACTCTTCAAACCAGGACTATATTATTCTAGACTAATAGAAGAATATATAAAACTAAGTTTGAGCTTTGTGAAACGTTTTGCTGATTTGTGAAACTTCCACAAAGTTTGTTTTTCATCATTTTTTGTCTACTGGACCACATTAGACCTGGTCCAGGTCAAAAACCACAACACCTACACTCTTCAAACCAGGACTATATTATTCTAGACTAATAGAAGAATATATAAAACTAAGTTTGAGCTTTGTGAAACGTTTTGCTGATTTGTGAAACTTCCACAAAGTTTGTTTTTCATCATTTTTATTCTACTGGACCACATTAGACCTGGTCCAGGTCAAAAACCACAACACATACACTCTTCAAACCAGGACTATATTATTCTAGACTAATAGAAGAATATATAAAACTAAGTTTGAGCTTTGTGAAACGTTTTGCTGATTTGTGAAACTTCCACAAAGTTTGTTTTTCATCATTTTTTGTCTACTGGACCACATTAGACCTGGTCCAGGTCAAAAACCACAACACCTACACTCTTCAAACCAGGACTATATTATTCTAGACTAATAGAAGAATATATAAAACTAAGTTTGAGCTTTGTGAAACGTTTTGCTGATTTGTGAAACTTCCACAAAGTTTGTTTTTCATCATTTTTTGTCTACTGGACCACATTAGACCTGGGGCCTCATGTACAAAGACTTGCGTGGATTTCCTACTGAAAAGTGACGTACGGTCAAATCCAGAAAAGTGTGTACGCACAAAAAAATCCAGATGTATCAAACTGTGCGTACACCGGAATCCACGCACATTCCTTTTGTACATCACAACCAACGTGGAACTGAGCGCACGTGAGACACCTCCCCTGACACGCCTTCATTTACATATGTTAAACAGATGCAAATTACTTCCTGCATGTGTGAAAGACATGTTTGTTTGATCCCTGCGCGATCAGAAATCATTTCTAGATTCAGGAAAATAATGAATTTAATATAATATGAGTGAGGACAAAATCCTAAGTAAGAATAGTAATAAAATGTGTTCATCACGCAAAGAACGAGTGATTGTGTGTCGGTATTTGTGTGTGCGCGCACCCTGCTTTGGTGCGCAACGGCTCATCCATTCATTCTGAGTGAAAATATTAACTTTGCGCACGAGTTTATTACCATAATTACTGTAAACAGAGGAACTTGGATGTTTGGTTGAACATAGATCTTTGTTTATTTAATAGATGACATGAAGAAACGAGTCTGTGCGTCTCAGTGGAGAGTTTTCATGACATGACGTGACGTTGGAGCCTTCAAACGCTGCGCGCAGCGCGCGCCACAGCCTTGTGCGCAATCTGTTTGTCTGTGAAGCTGTTACTCTCCAACAAGTTATATATGGTGTACTTTCACGTGTCATTTTGGAGAAATCTACAATAAACGCAGATTATGAATCACCTCCAGCTGCCGTGTGAGGGTGCGCGCGCGCTCCAAACCGCGACCACTCAGCCTTTGGAATCATATAGATGAGACCATTCTATTGGACATGATCCGGCTTTGTGTGGACTGGAATGGCACAGTCCCGATCGACCTGCCAGCTCCCTCTGGAAAGCTCGGGAACAGTTTGGTCGCTGCTTCTGCACGCGTTGTGCACGGTTCCTGCGTTGTGCAGAGCGCAGTGCCAAAATGAAAAAGGATTATCCCTGAAAACGGCTGATA
>JBBPBX010051991.1:0-24379 GCA_038048925.1 Garcialebias charrua
TCTGCTGATGGAGCAGGTGTAGACTCTGCTGATGGAGCAGGTGTAGACTCTGCTGATGGAGCAGGTGTAGACTCTGCTGATGGAGCAGGTGTAGACTCTGCTGATGGAGCAGGTGTAGACTCTGCTGATGGAGCAGGTGTAGACTCTGCTGATGGAGCAGGTGTAGACTCTACTGATGGAGCAGGTGTAGACTCTACTGATGGAGCAGGTGTAGACTCTACTGATGGAGCAGGTGTAGACTCTGCTGATGGAGCAGGTGTAGACTCTACTGATGGAGCAGGTGTAGACTCTGCTGATGGAGCAGGTGTAGACTCTGCTGATGGAGCAGGTGTAGACTCTACTGATGGAGCAGGTGTAGACTCTGCTGATGGAGCAGGTGTAGACTCTGCTGATGGAGCAGGTGTAGACTCTACTGATGGAGCAGGTGTAGACTCTGCTGATGGAGCAGGTGTAGACTCTGCTGATGGAGCAGGTGTAGACTCTGCTGATGGAGCAGGTGTAGACTCTACTGATGGAGCAGGTGTAGACTCTGCTGATGGAGCAGGTGTAGACTCTGCTGATGGAGCAGGTGTAGACTCTGCTGATGGAGCAGGTGTAGACTCTACTGATGGAGCAGGTGTAGACTCTACTGATGGAGCAGGTGTAGACTCTACTGATGGAGCAGGTGTAGACTCTGCTGATGGAGCAGGTGTAGACTCTACTGATGGAGCAGGTGTAGACTCTACTGATGGAGCAGGTGTAGACTCTACTGATGGAGCAGGTGTAGACTCTACTGATGGAGCAGGTGTAGACTCTACTGATGGAGCAGGTGTAGACTCTGCTGATGGAGCAGGTGTAGACTCTACTGATGGAGCAGGTGTAGACTCTACTGATGGAGCAGGTGTAGACTCTACTGATGGAGCAGGTGTAGACTCTGCTGATGGAGCAGGTGTAGACTCTACTGAGAGCAGGTGTAGACTCTACTGATGGAGCAGGTGTAGACTCTACTGATGGAGCAGGTGTAGACTCTGCTGATGGAGCAGGTGTAGACTCTACTGATGGAGCAGGTGTAGACTCTACTGATGGAGCAGGTGTAGACTCTGCTGATGGAGCAGGTGTAGACTCTACTGATGGAGCAGGTGTAGACTCTACTGATGGAGCAGGTGTAGACTCTACTGATGGAGCAGGTGTAGACTCTGCTGATGGAGCAGGTGTAGACTCTGCTGATGGAGCAGGTGTAGACTCTGCTGATGGAGCAGGTGTAGACTCTACTGATGGAGCAGGTGTAGACTCTACTGATGGAGCAGGTGTAGACTCTGCTGATGGAGCAGGTGTAGACTCTACTGATGGAGCAGGTGTAGACTCTGCTGATGGAGCAGGTGTAGACTCTACTGATGGAGCAGGTGTAGACTCTGCTGATGGAGCAGGTGTAGACTCTACTGATGGAGCAGGTGTAGACTCTGCTGATGGAGCAGGTGTAGACTCTACTGATGGAGCAGGTGTAGACTCTACTGATGGAGCAGGTGTAGACTCTGCTGATGGAGCAGGTGTAGACTCTACTGATGGAGCAGGTGTAGACTCTGCTGATGGAGCAGGTGTAGACTCTACTGATGGAGCAGGTGTAGACTCTGCTGATGGAGCAGGTGTAGACTCTACTGATGGAGCAGGTGTAGACTCTACTGATGGAGCAGGTGTAGACTCTACTGATGGAGCAGGTGTAGACTCTGCTGATGGAGCAGGTGTAGACTCTACTGATGGAGCAGGTGTAGACTCTACTGATGGAGCAGGTGTAGACTCTGCTGATGGAGCAGGTGTAGACTCTACTGATGGAGCAGGTGTAGACTCTGCTGATGGAGCAGGTGTAGACTCTACTGATGGAGCAGGTGTAGACTCTGCTGATGGAGCAGGTGTAGACTCTGCTGATGGAGCAGGTGTAGACTCTGCTGATGGAGCAGGTGTAGACTCTACTGATGGAGCAGGTGTAGACTCTGCTGATGGAGCAGGTGTAGACTCTGCTGATGGAGCAGGTGTAGACTCTGCTGATGGAGCAGGTGTAGACTCTGCTGATGGAGCAGGTGTAGACTCTGCTGATGGAGCAGGTGTAGACTCTGCTGATGGAGCAGGTGTAGACTCTACTGATGGAGCAGGTGTAGACTCTGCTGATGGAGCAGGTGTAGACTCTGCTGATGGAGCAGGTGTAGACTCTGCTGATGGAGCAGGTGTAGACTCTACTGATGGAGCAGGTGTAGACTCTGCTGATGGAGCAGGTGTAGACTCTGCTGATGGAGCAGGTGTAGACTCTACTGATGGAGCAGGTGTAGACTCTGCTGATGGAGCAGGTGTAGACTCTGCTGATGGAGCAGGTGTAGACTCTACTGATGGAGCAGGTGTAGACTCTGCTGATGGAGCAGGTGTAGACTCTACTGATGGAGCAGGTGTAGACTCTGCTGATGGAGCAGGTGTAGACTCTACTGATGGAGCAGGGACAGACGCTGGGAGGGTTGGAGGGTTTAATATGGAGTTTAGAGACGAACCATCACGTGTTGAAACACGTTCAGAATAAAATAAAATACAGTGAGAAATAGGAACGGAGGAGAGCTAGCGTTTATGCTAATTAGCTTAGCATCGTAGCAACGATGTTGTCCTATTATGGCGTCAGCCTCTTTGTTAAAAAAATGTTCAGAACTGATGCGATGAGTAACTTAAAATATGTTTAAAGTTAGAAAACTCTACCAGTCTTTGAACTAAAAAAATATATTTTTTGTCAATGAATTCATTTAGTTCTACTTTTATCTTGCATAGTTTTTGCTGTTTCCTCTCCTTGTAAACCTTCTAATGATTTGATTGATTTCTCTAATTCCTCAATACGTTTATTTTCTTTTTATTTATTGAATAGCTTATTATTTTACCTCTCATAACTGTTTTCCCAGCCTCCCAAAGTGTGCATGCTGATGTTCCTGGCAAGTCATTAAACTCTAAATATGATGTCCATTATTTTTTAAAATATTGTAAAAAATCTTCATCTTTAAGCAATGATGTATTTAATCTCCAATTTATATTTTTGGGGGTTTATTTCTTATTAGCTAAATTTGAAGTAACTGGTGCATGATCGCTGACAGCAACTGGGTGTATCTTAGTGTCTGAAATGTTGTTCAGCAATGAGTTGCTGATTATGAAATAATCCAGACGAGAATAAGAGTGATACACATGTGAAAAGAAAGAATATTCGTTGCTATCAGAGTGAAGAGAACACCATGTATCGCAGAGTCCATAATCAATCATGTACTGTTTAACTATATTCATAGATTGCCAACTGCGTTGAGTTCCTACTGCATTCAGCCTGTCTATTTTGTCATCTAGACCAAAGTTAAGATCAACTCCCAGTATCAGTGAGCAATCAATGTGATTTGATAGAGTGGGAAAAAAGTCATTAAAAAAAAGGAGTCGTCCACATTTGGCCCATATATGCTATCAATACAATAATTTTGGCTGAATAACAATAATTTTAACATTATATGTCTACCGTGCGGGTCTATAACTTGATCTAATATTGTGAAGTTAACATTTTTATTCATTAAAATTGCTACCCCTCTTTGTCTTGAATTATAGCCGGCTGATAATACATTAGGAAACTGAAGATTTTAGCTCATCCACAGTTGAGGCTAATTTATGAATTTCTTGGAGTAATACAACATCTGCCTTCAATCTTTTAATCATCTGCCTTCAATCTTTTAATCTGGTTAAAAAAATCTATATTTTTTATGTTGGTTACCTGCTCCATTAATATTCCATGTGACAAACCTTAAGGTACCCATACTTGTGCCAATGATAATGTAACTAAACCACATCCATTATCACAAATATAAAAGATAAGAATAGATCCAGACAAAAACATATTCCTTAAGGATTAATTTTTATGATTTATAAATAAAGTAAGTGCTGTTTTTGAAAATGAATCAGGGAAGTTTTCATTTATGAAGTAATTGTATGGATATATAAGGATGTATTTAAACCCTTGTGCTTGTGCGCTGATAATTGTTAAGTTAGAAAAATAGAAACAAGAAAATAAACAGAAGTGATAAACACAAAAATATAAATGAGATAAGTAAAAACAACAAAAGAACCCCCTTACCACATCAAGTGTAATCCCACCTTGTGTACCACCATGATCTGTGTAACCCACCAACCGAGCTGTGCTGAAAAATTACATATATCTGGTATATATTATATTTAATAATTTTAATAATATTAGCGACCGAAATAGTTCTTACTTTACTAATAAAGCCAAGGAGTAGCTTCTGGATCCCTAAACAGCTGACCGTTGATGTAAAGTTTATCCACAGAAATTGTAGCTCTTCTTCCTTCATTTATATTTTTCAAAGTCAAAGTCAACTTTATTGTCAGAACTGCAATATGTACAGGACATACACAGGACCGAAATTGCGTTTCTCTCAGTCCCTCGGTGCAACAGTAACCATCTAAACACTAAACACTAAAACATTTAATACACATAAGCATAAAATAGTAAAAAAGTGTAACACTGTCCTGAGTTTTTTCATAATAGTATAAAAGTATGAAAATTTACACCAACACTGAAACACCAAACACCCCTAAAACACCAAACACCCAATGAACATAAGCATAAAATGAAATAATAAAAGTGTAATACTGTCCTGAGTTTTTGCATAGTAGTATGAAAAGTATAAAAACGTAAATCTATAAAATAAACTGAAGTTTCTAGCGTTGACATTTGCAAAGAGTGGCACAGCAGCATATAAGTTAATGTACACAGTATATGTATGAGGTAGTTGATGTTGGTATAGAGGCAAAGTGGCATATGAAGTAAGGCACATAAGGCACATTTGGCATCCTTAGATAAGGCTAGTCAGAGAATGCTGTATATGTATCTGCAGTAGTGTAGATAAAAGTAGTGTAAATGTAAACAGTAGTAATAAATGTAAAGCAGTAGTAATAAATGTAAACAGTATTAATAAATGTAAACAGTGAATGTAAACAGTAGTATGACTATAGGCAGTAATGTAATACAAACATTAGTGCAAATATGAGAAGTAGTGCAAACTGAATGAACACATGACCGAGAGTTTAGTGAATAACCCGTTTGATGACACAGAGTCCAGTGTTAAAAACTTTGTGTTGAGTGGTAATGTGTGAGAAAGTTTTTTGTGTTAAGGCAGTTCAAATGGGAGGGGAGGCAGAGCAGGCAGAGTGTTTAGCATTCTGACTGCCTGATGAACAGAGCTGTCTCTCAGTCTGCTGGTACGAGCCTGGAGACTCCTCAGTCTCCTCCCTGATGGCAGCAGTCTAAAGCGGCTGTGTAGTGGGTGTGTGGGATCACCTGCCATGCGGTGGGCTTTCCGAGTGAGGCGTTTGCTGTGTAAGTCCTGCAGTGAGGGCAAGGAGGTGCCGACGATCTTCTCAGCTGCTTTCACGATGCGCTGGAGGCTCTTGCGGCAGGATGCAGTGCATGCACCAAACCACACAGTGATGCAGCTGGTCAGGACACTTTCTATGGCACCTCTGTAGAAGGTGCACATGATGGAGGTTGAAGCTCCAGCCCTTTTCAGCTTGCGGAGAAAGTAGAGGCGCTGGTGAGCCTTCTTCGCCAGTGCTGCAGTGTTCCTGCTCCAGGACAGGTCCTTTGAGACGTGCACTCCCAGGAACTTGGTGCTGTCCACTCTCTCCACTGCGGTGCTGTTGATGGTCAGAGGGGCATGTTGTGCATCCCTCTTCCTGAAGTCCACGACAATCTCCTTTGTCTTCTCCACGTTGAGAGTGAGATTGTTGTGTCCGCACCACAAGGCCAAGCGGCTCACCTCGTTCCTGTAGTCCGTCTCATCGTTGTTGCTGATGAGACCTACCACTGTTGTGTCGTCCGCAAACTTGATGAAGTGGTTGGAGCTGTACGATGGTGTGCAGTCGTGTGTTAGCAGGGTGAATAGAAGGGGGCTCAGCACACATCCTTGTGGGGCCCCTGTGTTCAATGTGATGGTGCTAGATGTGTTACTCCCGATCCGTACTGTCTGTGGTCTCCCGGTCAGGAAGTCTAGCAGCCAGTTACACATTGAGGTGTTCAGCCCCAGACTGTCCAGTTTATGGATGAGCTGTTGGGGGATGATGGTGTTGAATGCCGAGCTGAAGTCGATGAACAGCATTCTAACATAAGAGTCCTTCGTGTCCAGATGTGTGAGAGCTGTGTGGAGGGCAGAGGAGATGGCATCGTCGGTTGAGCGATTAGGTCGGTATGCAAATTGGAAGGGATCCAGGGAGGCAGGGAGGACAGATGTGATGCTTTTCATGACTAGCCGTTCAAAGCACTTCATCAGGATGGGGGTGAGTGCTACTGGGCGATAGTCATTGAGGCATGCGGGCGTTGCCTTCTTTGGGACAGGGATGATGGTGGTGGCTTTGAAACAGGTGGGGACGATGGCCTGGCTTAGTGAGATGTTAAAGATGTCCGTGAAGACCGCTGCGAGTTCCCCTGCACAGTCTTTCAGCACACGACCAGGTATGTTGTCAGGACCAGAGGCCTTCCGGGCGTTAATCTTGATGAATGAACGCCTTACGCTGTCTGAGGACAGCGCCAGCACCTGGCCATCAGGAGAGGGGGGGAATTTATGTGCAGGTGTGCTGTTACTTGCCTCAAACCGAGCGAAGAACTCATTCAGTTCATTCAGCGTAGAGGTTGAGCTGTCACAGGTCTGGGGGGGGGGTTTGTAGTCTGTGATGGTCTGTATTCCCTGCCACAGACTGCGTGTATCCTTGCTGTCCTTGAAACGGTGAGCTATTTTCCTGGAATACTGCTCCTTGGCCTTTTTCTTTCTGATCGGGAACAGAAAGCGCCTTCTACTCAGAATTTCTGTAGGAAATTGGTCATTCATGCTGTAGTTTGTGTCACATAGTTCCCTACCTCTGCTTTTAACCTGTTCTTTTTGTTTATAATGTTCAAATTTAGAGATAATCGGTCGCGGTCTAGTGCTCCCAGGTCTTTTTACCTCCGAGGCGGTGGACGCGGTGAAAAGTGATGGATTTAACCGCGTCACTTGGCAACTTTAGCTGGTCCTGAATGAAGGCATGAACCAAGGCCTCGGTATCTTCTTCTGCCTGCTCCGGGATTCCAGAGAAAACAAGATTGTCCTGCATGCTTCTGGCTTGGATATCTAATATTGATTATTTAATTTTTTTATTCTCACAGAATAGCTACGTCATCTGATCGGTAAGTTGTTTTACTGTTCCTCTCAGCTTTGTGTTTTTGCTAGCAAGAGAAGCTACTAGCTGTTGGCTGAATTCTAAAGAGTCCATCAAGCCTTGAAATTCTTTATACAGCACCTCCACTAATGCTAGCCGGGCGTCCAAACTAGATCATTTCTGGTCATTTGACTCCAGGATTACCGTGAAGCCTGAATTGTCAGAGAACAGTGAAGAAACACTGTCTGAGCTTCCCTGTTGGTGCCGCTTAGCATTGGGGGTGTTAGCGTTAGCCGAATCGCTAGTAGCGTCGGATGTAGCCTTACTCATGACTAAGCTCTCAAAACACTAGTCAACAAACAATTCAAGGCTTTCCAAAGTCTCCTCGTCCAGTTTGTTTGAAGTATTACGAGCGCTCTGACCTACGAGGTTCCGGACTTACGAGCTGGCGAATTTTTGGAAAAAATGCAAAAAATACTTAGTTTTTCTGTGTTTTTTCACCACAGTTTGTTAGCTAAACATGTGGACACACGTTTCCGATCATTTTTATGCACTCGTAAGCAGTTATTCGATGAAATACGAGTGTTTGTAGTCGTTCAAAACCATTCCAATTTACGAGCGAAATTCCGGACTTACGAGACACGTGGCGGCTGTTCCGAATTACGAGATTTCCATGTTACGAGCAACTCGTTGTGACGGAACTCGCTCGTAAGTCGGGGACTACCTGTAATGGGAAAATAAATCGGTTAGTAAATTTTAGTACTTACTTGATCTTACATTTAATTAAATATTTTTTAAAAAAATAAATATGGACTTACCAACATTTTATCATAATACTCACGCACAGGTTTTAGAGTTTTATCAGCAGCAGCTCATTGCACCTCTGCACCTCCCAGAACCGGACCTATAACCTAAATATTTAAGGAGTAAACATTTTAAATAATCACGTTAAAAGTTACAAATATTGTCTTTGTTGGCTGTTTGTTTACCAAATTTATTAGTGTGTGTGAATGACAGGCATTAATATAAAACACTTTGTGGAATGGTGCTTTATGAAGTTCAGTCCATTTCCTTGTATTAGTTGACCAGCAGTTCTGCCACATTCAATATAGTGGATGCTCCGACGTACCGCTGTAGCGGGCCAGCCCACACAATGAGGTGTTCACTAAAACTAGCATAATTTATTGTACTGCCTCACCAGTTCTGTTGTGAATGCCCTGGCAGATAATAGCCAATCCATGATTGAAAATGGTTAGGGGAGCTTTGCTATGAAATAACGATGAATGGTTGTTTGAAAAGTGTTTTAGAGGTTAACTCAAAAACTGCAGATCTGACTTCCAATCTGCCCAAATTATCCCCACCCGCCCGAAGCAATTTTAACCCGCAAAATCAGAATGAAAACCCTCTACTGTAACTTGGCAACACTGTATCAGGTTTGTATCAATGTCAACCCCCAAGTAAGCAGACCAATTCAGTAAAGACAGAGCCAGGAGTACAAAAGGTAAGTGAAGTTTATTTACAGGTGATCTGGTGTAGTCACAGCTGAAAGGGATAAGAGGATAAGGTGAGTATGTGTTCTGGTGGTAATTAGAATATTGAATCCTTGCAGTAGAGAATAACTTGTTTGTTTTGTAGGTGAAGGCAGAGAAGGAGAGAAGAGGAGAGGTCCTGGGTTTTGCAACAGATCCAGTCCTGAAGTAATTGGCAGTGGAGAGAGGAGCAGGTTGACCCAGTTGTGAATTTTTAGAGGATAATTTGTTGAAGAGACACGTTGATCAACAAGTGGAGCCCAGTGAAGAGATGAGGTCCTATGAATGACTTTTATGCCGGATACCCACCAAACGTGTTTCGAGCAGCGGAAGCGGCCGGTTTACATTGAAAGTCTATGTGGAGACGCGTCGAGGCGCGTCGAATCGTGAAGCGGCGCGTTTTGAGCGTTTCAAGCGGCGCGGCAGTGCGCGGTAGTTCTTTTCCACACACGCGACGCATCGGAAGCAGCCGACGCGTCGAGCAGTCAAAAGTTCAAATATTTGAACTTTGGTTGCTCGACGTTGCTTGACGTTGCTCCACGCGTCACAGCAACCAATCGGGAGCGACTCTGCAATGTGATGACGCAACGACGACGGGACTTTTTTTGGACTTTTTAAACTTACCCCAACGAGCCTCCATGAAGAAACCAGCCTCCGGTAACAAACTTTGCATTTTTACAGTTGCCCTGTCCGCTCGAGCTTACGATCACCCCAAACAAAAAAAAAAAAAAAACGTTTTAATCTCAACAAAGACTTTTGGAGCTGCAGTTCGGCTCGTAGAAAACCCACTCAAGTAGTAACGAGGCTCACGTACAGCTGATTTCATCTGCTCAAAACAAAACAAACCGACCGGAAAAGGAGCCAGACCTCCTCCCACTGCGCGTCATCAGACGCGTCTTCAGTGTGAACAGATTCTGGTGACAAGCGGCCAAAAGGGTGCGGCAAGAGCGTTCTGGACACTCCAGACATGTTTGGTGGGTACCCGGCATAAGAGGCAGGCCGTGGAAGGTCCTGGAGGAATCACAGTTGGTGAGGACCAGCTGTAACAATAGGTTAGTTGGCTGTACTCAAATTACCATTTGGTAGATGATGTCACAGCACTGAAGAGGTGTCTGGCAGTAGCTTAAATACCCCATCAGGCAGTTCTCTCAATCCACCAGGTACTTGACTCCCTGACCACAATGCCATACGTCCAATAGGCGTCGGACCAAGAAGGCTGGTTCATTGTCTATGAGACGGGGGAGACTGCTTCTACCACACCAAGTTTTAGCTAAATTTATTAAAAACTGTGCAGATTTACCTTCTTTTTTTTGTTGTTAATGTAGATTTGGCTATCATAATGTATTAAACATCTTTTAAAGTAATTTTTAGTTTTTGAAATTTGTATTATATATATTTTTTGTTTTACTTCAGTTTACCAGGATAGAAACCCATTGAGATAAAAAAAAACTTATTTTCAAGGGAGTCCTGGCCAAGATGCAGCAACCAATACAACACAAAAATTACACAGTTTAAAGTAAATGTCAAGCTATAAAAAAGAGGTTTGTGTCATTGAATTGTCCTCAATAACTTTTAGTTTGGATGTAAACGCACTGAATGATATGAATCCAGTCAATCTCAGATATTCTTGTAGCAAGTTTCAAGAAGAAGGAGCAGAGTGAAAGAAAACCTTTTTACCCAATTCAGTCCGAGCAAAAGGGACAGAAAGAAGTAGCAGATCGTGTGAGTGAAAAGCATAAGAGTCAACAAAGTTCATTCTCATAAGAGTCGACATTTCTCAGAGCAATTGCAGTACAAGTATAGGCCAGCAGGAGTCCAAGCATTGCCTCGGAAATAAAAGTTAATTCATTTGTCAAGTTGTTCAAATTTATTTATTTATTTTTACTAAAACTTTGCCAGTCAAAGCAGATGGCCGCTCATCCTGAGCCTGGTTCTGCTGGACGTTTCTTCCTGTTAAAAGTGAGCTTTTCCTTTCCACTGTCTCCTTTGTGCTTGCTCAGGATGGATGGTGAAGTGAAGATTCAACACAATCTGCTGGCTTCCTTACATAGATAACTTTTACTAATGGACATTTTTATGTATGTGAATGTTTCTGTTCAGTGCCCTGAGATTACTTCTGTTGTTGTTTGACGCTGTATAATTACACTCAGTTGAGCTGAAATTAAAACTTTCAGGAACCGGTGATAGAATAATGTATGTTGTGCTTTTTTCTAACTGCACAATATCACAATCTGTGTATGGTTGGACCCATATGCAGGCAGACATGAAGCACTTGAGTAAAAAATAAACTTATTTATTATACTGTATAAATGAAACCTAAAGCCAACATGGCAGCGACAACTTATAAAACTTCAGGAGGGAAAACTTATGAAGGCACGAGGAGGACGAGACATCTGCACATGTCAGGACAGTGAAGCCTGTGGGAGTGGTGATCAGAAATTATATGAATAGAGCAGGAGGTGGGTGGAGAGCATCCTGAGGTGATTGATCATGGGACGCAGGTGACAGCGAGGAGCTGAAGGAGAAGCATGAAGGTTGACTGAGGGTGAGAACTGGCCCAGGGAACGCAGAGGGCTGAATCTAAACACAAGGACATTAAAAATACAAATAAAAACACAAAAAGAAATAAAACTAAAGAATGAACTGAAAGGACTAAATAAAAGAAAAACACAGATTATTACACAATTTTATTTACAGTACTTTAAAAATAAAATATTTAAACAACTACAGTTTTTACTAAATATTTTGTTTGTGTGTAACTAAGAAGTACAAATGTAGAAGAAAAAAATTATTATATAAAAAATATATCCAGAGTATTGTGGATTGGATACGAGTGTAATTAGTTACACCAGACTTAGTATAGTGTACAGATTATTATAATATTCCATTTTCCTGACAAACATGACATATAGTACATATAACAATAGTTTTTGTGTAAAATCAAAATGACCTGATGCATGCTCAATGCAGGTAGAAAAATCTAACAAGGTTAAATCAGGTCAAGAAACAAGAATCCATCCAGAGGACCTGACTTAACCTTGTTAGATACATGCAAAGTTGAATGAATAGTTAATTCATCATTAATAATTTATAATTGATAATGATAATTAATAATTAATTGATCATTTTTAATACTCCGATTTAACGGATGAGAAAGTCTTTGTGGAAGTGTATGTATAGTGAGTTAGTATTATATTTACAATTTTTAGTATATTAGCTGAATGTGTGAAGATGGGGAGGTTTTGAGGATGTGCATGGATTAACATGTTTGATAAATATGACCCCAAATGGCAGACCAAAAACACGAGGACAAGCAAGTACAAAAAGTTATAGTTTATTTACAGTGCTGGAACGGGTTTTGGCTGTGGGGAGAGAAGAGGAGAGGCGGTGAATATCTTGAGATTGGATGATCCTTTTAAACAACTGTGATGATAGTAGTAATCGTTCTTACTGTTGGATGTGATTGCAGGTGGGGTCAGAACTATGGATCAGACGCCGAGTCAGACGCCGAGAAAATAAGGCGCAGGGGTGGATCTTACTGTCTGTAGGGGACCTCTGCAAGAGCACTGCACCCACACCTGTAGCGGATGCGTCCACCTCCACAATGAACTGCCGATGGGGGTCCGGGTGGGAAAGGACGGGGGAAGACGAAAAGAGTCTCTTCAGTTCCTGGAAGGTGGTCTCCGTCTCTGGGGCCCAGACAAATTTACGGATGGGAGAGGTGAGTTGTGTTAATGGTGAGGCTACCTGACTGTAGTTCTTGATGAAGCGTCGGTAGAAATTTGAAAAACCCAGGAACCGCTGAAGCTGTCTTCTGTCCTGGGGTGTGGGCCACTCTGCCACTGCTTTTGTTTTTTCTGGGTCGGATCGAACTTGTCCCTCCTCAAAAATGAAACCCAGAAAAGTCACAGAAGGCACAGAAAATCCACACTTCTGTCCAGTGGCCAAGATGGTGTAGTGGCAAGGGAACTGGACTTGGGATCCAGAGGACACTGGTTCGAACCCCAGTCACGGCATAGTTTTGTGGTGTGTTTGAGCAGCACATCTAATCACTACTGCTCCCCGGCGCGCTTTCTATAGCTGCCCGTTGCCACCTGGTGGTGATTGGGTTAAATGCAGAGTCAAATTTCGTCTTGTGTGGAAACATGCATAGATGACAAAAATATGACATTATTATTATTATTATTTCACGTACAATTTGTTCTCCAGGAGCCTCAGGAGAACTGCTTTGACATGTCCAATGTGCTGAGTCGGGTCCTTAGAAAAAAATCAAAATATCATCAAGGTAAACAAACACAAAATCATCCAAGATATCTCTCAGAACATCATTGATCAGGTTTTGAAAGATGGCAGGGGCATTAGTGAGACCAAAGGGCATGACCAGGTTTCATAGTGTCCAAGGAGGGTTTTAAAAGTGGTATTTCATTCATCCCCTTCTCGAACTCTCACTAAGTGGTAAGCATTGCGGAGATCAAGTTTTGTGAATACTTTGGAGTCTCAAAGCCGTTCAAACACAGAGTCGATTAGAGGAAGTAGATACTTATTTTTAACAGTGATATTATTAAGTCCTCTGAAGTCGATGCAGGGTTTCAAAGTCTTATCCTTCTTGGAAACGAAGAAGAACCCTGCACCGAGGGGAGAAGTAGACGGGCGGATTATGCCTGATTTTAAAGACTATTCTATGTATTGCCTCATTGTCTCCCTCTCGGGGCCCGACAGATTGCACAGTCTACTAGATGGCAGAGGGGCACCAGGAAGGAGATCTATGGGGCAATCATAGGGTCTGTGAGATGGTAGGAAGATGACTTTTTGTTTACTAAAGACTGGGCAAGAGTATGATATAGGAAGGGCACCTTGGAAAGGTCAATCTCTTCCTTACTGGGGAGTAAGAAGACCTAGAAGAGATGGCAGAACATAAACAATTTGACTGAACAGGCCTCTCCCCATCATTCAATCAGGTTATTTTTTTAATTAATCTGAGGGTTGTGCTTTAATAGCCAAGGATAACCTGACATTAGTTGGGGCTTCGGGGAGTCAAAAATGAAAAAATCACATCTCTCATGATGGTTACCTGACAGCACCAGATGAATGTCTCGAGTCCAGTGGGAGATGGAGGTGATGGTTTGTCCGGTGAGACCTGAGACATTGACAGATTTATTTAAAGGTTAAGAAATGTAACAATATTCAAGGAAATCAAATTCTGTTCGGCTCTGGAGTCAATTAAAGCGTGAGTGGAAAAATTATCTTTGTCAAAATGAACTGTTTCAGGGAGACATAAATATTTCTCAGGAGTTGAAGTCAAATTACCCACCAATATCTCCTGCTTTAATGGTGGTTCTGTCCTTTTAAACGGAGCTGACAGTCTCTCACAAAGTGACCACTCTTTCCACAATAAAGACACTCATTAGCAGATAATCTGCATCGTTTTTCTCCGGGGGATAATTTTGCCCAACCCACCTGCATCAGTTCTGGTTCGGGGAAAACTGGTGTCGGGGAACTACTTCCAGTTAAGGGTCGGTCCCAAGATTTGTAGTCCCTTTCTAATTTACGTTCTCGATTTCTATTTTCAATACGAATGGCGAGGCTGATTAGATCCTCTAAGTCCTGGGGAGGTTCTTGTGTGGCAATCTGGTCTTTAATGTTGTCGTTAAGTTCGTTCTGGAAAGCGCTTTTTAGTGCAATCTCTCCCCATCCTGACTCTTCCGCGATCACCCGGAAACGGATGGAGAACTCAGCGACTGATCTTGAACCTTGTCTGATGGTGAATAATCTTTGTTGCACTTCCTCTTGTAACAGAGGGTGATCAAAAATTAGCTTAAAGTCTCTTAAAAAGGATGAGAAGGACAGGGAGGACAAAGAACGAGAGTGGAGGTGAGTGGTGGCCCACTGAAGAGCTTTGCCCGTAAGGGCAGCGACAATATAGGAAATATGGGACGAGTCCATGGCGTACCTGATGGGTGCTTGATTGAAAGTGAGTTCACATTGGAGAAGGAAGCCACCCACCAGCTTTTTGTCTCCTCCAAAGAGTTCGGTGCGTCTGACATCAGGTTCGTGTCTAAAAGTTGATGTTGGAACTGGAGTTGGTTCATGTGGGTGGGGGGTTTCGGGATCTTTGACAGTCATGGTGGCAACTTATTGTCCGAGAGCATGTATCATGCCACCATGTTCACTCTGTTGGGTGAAGATTTTAGTTAGAGTTTGTTCGTTAGATTCACTTCGGGCTCTTAGAACTGATATTGCTTGGTCCCTCTGGCTGTCTTTGGTCAGGCCTTGAGGGTCTGATTGGCTTGAACATTCTAACATAGTGTTTGATAAATATGACCCCAAATGGCAGACCAAAAACATGAGGACAAGCAAGTACAAAAAGTGATAGTTTATTTACAGTGCTGGAACGGGTTTTGGCTGTGGGGAGAGAAGAGGAGAGGTGGTGAATATGTTGAGATTGGATGATCCTTTTAAACAACCGTGATCCATCCATCCATCTATTGTCTTCCGCTTATCCGGGGTCGGGTCGCGGGGGTAGCAGCCTAAGTAGGGAGGCCCAGACTTCCCTCTCCCCAGCCACTTGGAGCAGCTCCTCTGGGGGAATCCCAAGGCGTTCCCAGGCCAGCCGAGAAACATAGTCCCTCCAGCGTGTCCTGGGTCTTCCTCTGGGTCTCCTCCCGGTGGGACATGCCCGGAACACCTCACCAGGGAGGTGTCCAGGAGGCATCCTAACCAGATGCCCGAGCCACCTCAACTGGCTCCTTTCGATGTGGAGAAGCAACGGCTCTACTCTGAGTCCCTCCCGGATGACCGAGCTTCTCACCCTATCTCTAAGGGAGAGTCCAGACACCCTGCGGAGAAAACTCATTTCAGCCGCTTGTATCCGAGATCTCATTCTTTCGGTCACAACCCAAAGCTCATGACCATAGATGAGGGTGGGAACGTAGATCGATCGGTAAATTGAGAGCTTTGCCTTTCGACTCAGCTCTCTCTTCACCACGACAGACCGGTACAGCGCCCGCTTCACTGCGGACGCTGCACCTATCCGCCTATCGATCTCACGCTCCAGTTTTCCCTCATTTGTGAACAAGACCCCGAGATACTTAAACTCCTCCACTTGGGGCAGGACCTCCTCCCCAACCCGGAGAGGGCATGCTACCCTTTTCCGGCTCAAGACCATGGCCTCGGACTTGGAGGAACTGATCCTCATCCCGACCGTATCACACTCGGCTGCAAACCGCTCCAGTGAAAGCTGTAGATCACGACCTGATGAAGCCAATAGGACCATATCATCTGCAAAAAACAGAGAAGCAATTCTAAGGCCACCAAATCGGATACCCTCAACACCTTGGCTGCGCCTAGAAATTCTGTCCATAAAAGTTATGAACAGAATCGTGACAAAGGGCAACATTGGCGGACTCCAACTCCCACTGGAAACGAGCCTGACTTACTACCGGTAATTCGAACCAAGCTCTGACACCAATCATACAGGGACCTAACAGCCCATATCAAAGGGCCTGGTACCCCATACTCCCAGAGTACGTCCCACAGAACCCACCGAGGGACACGGTCAAATGCCTTCTCCAAGTCCACAAAGCACATGTAAACTGGTTGGGCAAACTCCCATGTACCCTCCAGGACCCTGTTGAGGGTGTAGAGCTGGTCCAGTGTTCCACGACCAGGACAAAAAACCACACTGCTCCTCCTGAATCCGAGGTTCGACTGTCCAACGGACCCCCTCTCCAGAACCCCTGAATAGACCTTACCAGGGAGGCTTACCGTGATTATAGTAGTAATCATTCTTACTGTTGGATGTGATTGCAGGTGACGTCGGAACTATGGGTCCACTGAGGGCAAGATCCAGAGAAGTTGAAGGGTCCAAGGGGTGAGTACTGATCAAAGGTGGAGAGTAGTGAAGATATCCAGAGTGTAGTCCTTCAGTTATGGGTTTGGTGTGCAAGATTGGCAATCAGACGCAGCCTAGGAGACGAGTGAGCAAGCAGTGCAGAACAGGAGCTGAACAGACGGGCAAGAAGGCAAACAGGTTAGTGCAGACGAGTCAAACTAGGAATTTACTGGCTGTATCATGGTATTACCAAAGGCAATCAATGTTCGAGCATCGGCTGTACGTCTGGTTGTGGTTTAAGTAGAGCAGGAGGTGCAGATCTTGACAGCAGGTGCAGGTGTGGCTAATCAATTGATTAGCTACTGAGGAAGGTTGCTGGAGGAGAAGGTGGGAATCCTACAAGGATATTGTGCTAAGTTGGTTGTGAATATATAGGGAGGAAAATTTCATATTTTTAATGTATCTAGATTTTTAAATTGTTCATATTTTAATGTATAGTTTTTATTATATGAATGTGGATCTTGTAAGGTTGATTACATGAATATGTAGGCAGGAATATACTGTATAGGCAGTAATATGCATGTATTCTTAATGTATTTTGATGGGTTATTTGTATTATTTAATGCGTAGAAATGCCCAGCCAGGGACTGGAGTTTCAAATTAGCTACAGCTATATACTCTTTGTGCAACACATCAGTCACATACTTCTTCTATATGTTGGTGTGCATTGTCCCTGTCTAATAAAACAATAATAGTAATAATAATACTGTATTTATCCATTCATCCATCCATTTTCTTCCACTTATCCGGGGGCGGGTCACGGGAGTATCAGCCTAAGTAGAGAGGCCCAGACTTACCTCTCTCCAGCCACTTGGGCCAGCTCCTCCAGGGGAGTCCCAAGTCGTTCCCAGGCCACATGAGAAACATAGTCCCTCCAACATGTCCTGGGTCTTCCTCTGGGTCTCCTCTGGGTGGGATGTGTCCAGAACACCTCACCAGGGAGGTGTCCAGGAGGCATTCTAACTAGATGCCCAAGCCACCTCAACTCTAGATGTTGAGAAGCAGCGGCTCTGAGTCCCTCCCAGATGACCGAACTTCTCACACTATCTCTAAGGGAGAGCCCAGACACCCTGCAGAGAAAACTCATTTTGGCCGCTTGTCTCTGTGATCTTGTTCTTTCGGTCACAACCCAAAGTTCATGACCGTAGGAACATAGATCAACCAGTAAATTGAGAGCTTTGCCTTTTGACTCAGCTCTCTCTTCACCAAGACAGACCGGTAAAGCCCCCGCTTCACTGCCGACGCTGACGTATCGGCCTATCGATCTCATGCTCCAGTTTTCCCTAATTCGTGAACAAGACCGTGAGATACTTAACACCTCCACCTGGGGCAGGACCTCCTCCTCGACCTGGAGAGGGCACTCTACCCTTTTCCGGCTCAAGACCATGGCCTCATATTTGGAGGAACTGATCCTCATCCTGGCCGCATCACACTCGGCTGCGAACCGCTCCAGTGAAAGCTGTAGATCATGACCTGATGAAGCCAATAGGACCACATCACCTGCAAAAAACAGAGAAGCGATTCTAAGGTCACCAAAACGGATCCTCTCAACACCTTGGCTGCGCCTAGAAAATCTGTCCATAAAAGTTATGAACAGAATCGGTGACAAAGGGCAACCTTAGTGGAGTCCAACTCTCACCGGGAACGAGCCCGACTTACTGCCGCCAATGC
The DNA here is from genome assembly GCA_038048925.1 of Garcialebias charrua. Lineage (NCBI taxonomy): Eukaryota > Metazoa > Chordata > Actinopteri > Cyprinodontiformes > Rivulidae > Garcialebias > Garcialebias charrua. The sequence goes on from JBBPBX010051991.1 coordinate 18,277, forward strand.
GGATTAAGCTCTGACACCGGTCATACAGGGACCTAACAGCCCATATCAAAGTATAATATTTTATTTAATTAAATTTTTATTTTAAGTGTTTCTGTTTTGTCACTACTTAAATAAATCCACTGTAATCAGGGTCTGTCTTGTTGTCATAGACACACTGATCCTTATTTGAACTGTATGGCTGAAATATATTTCCAAACATTAAACTGTGCTGGCTTGTCATTCTGTTGAACTTTTTGCCCAAGTGTTTCTGGTCATTTTTATAAACTATCATGTAGGGTTTAAAAGTGTAACAGTTGATGTAAGTTTTATATGGCAGGTGCCCCAGAAACACTCCTTCAGTCTGCAGCTGTAGGATTATAAGAAATTGTTCCCTGCGTTCACTTTTTCTCCCCAAATAATCCAAATTTACTCATCAGGATTTTTTAAATAATGCATAGTTGCCACTGAGATCATATATCTAAAGTGCTTTCTTTGTTGCAACCCAAAATGTGGGTTGCTCATCCCTCATTAGCAAACTACCCACTGACTCATCATGCAAGAAATAAAACAGAATAATAACTGCAATTAAGAGGCCATTTGACAATTCTGACATCCCGGAGCTTCACATCAGCCTTTCCTGAGTCACTGCTCCAAACCATAATCTTCCAAAACACGTCATGGTTCGCCTGTAGTCACGACAGTGAGGAAGAGGTTAGTCACATAGAAAAAAATAGACAAATACTGTAATCATTTTATAGTTTTTCTCTGTCATATTTTGTATGAAATATTAGAACTAATGCCGTTTTTGGGTACAGAGTGTCTTTCTTCCTATTCTTTAACATATTTCCAATTCACCTTAAGGCAAACCTAACATATAGGCTCAAAAAAGTCCTTATTTGAGAAGTTGCAGTACACAATTACTTCCATAAGTATGTGTACAGTCTGTCTTTGTGCTATAAACTCCATTTTCCTCTCCCTTACCCTTACCTCTGAAAGTGACAGGCTTATAAAGAACAAGTTTATCCCACACCTCCCAATAAGCCATTTGTAGGGTTTGGGGTGGAGTTTATCAAGAGCTTGTAATAAGCGGCATGTAGCCTGGGTCCACTGTGGCTTTGTCTTCATTTACCTGCCTGTACATGTGCTGTATTCAGGATTAATTTGCTGCTTTGATGTATTAAAAAGAGCCACGGGTTTTTTAGTGGCAAGCTCCCCAAGGTGGACGCCTTTAAAGGGAGCTTTTTCTTCATTCCAGCACTTAGGTTTATTACTGATCCCCAGACTGTCCAATTTTAAAGAAATATGCCTCCAAAATAGCAGGATAATTGTTTTCCTTTTTTTTAACCCTGCTGATTGTTGCTTAAGGAAAATCCAACATGGCAACCAGGCTAGATTTTATGAGACTTGAGCCGCGGAGGTGCACTGAATGATGGAGAGAAGATTTCTTTCAGTTTTAGAACATGGTGCAACAATTTAGGCATTTTAAAACACATTAGCACACTTTACCATCCCATCAAAACTCACATTAGCATCTCACTTATTCCACTCTGCTGTGTCTCCTCCTAGCAATGATATTTGTAGTTATTGCCCGTCATTAAAACTGCAATAACATGTGCCGAGATGACTAAACAAGCAATCTAAACAGTCACTTATCTGTGTATATCTCTCGCAAAAAGTTTACAGAATTTGAAAACACAAATAGGGGCAGTAATGTTCATGAAGCAAATGTGATGACACATCAAACTGCTCCCCAAACAAAGCTGTTCTGTCATATACTTCCTGTTGCTTTACTCGCCCAGTTTAGTGTTTATACAAAGTAGACACAAAGACGGGAGAGTTTGGAGCCCTCTATATAGAGATCTGAACAAAATGTGAGGACTGACCTGTTTGTCTCTCTTAACGTTTTATTTCTCCTCCTCAAAGTTGTTGGACATCAGGTAACAGATCCATTAACAAGAAAGCTATCTTCTCAGAGTTTCATCCATCCTCAGATTAGTTTTCCACCAATCTCCCACACTTATGCAGTTCCCTGTCCTCTACATCACACAGGGGTTGAGAAGTTGTGCAAGAGTTTAGAGGCGATTTCCACTCGTTTTCTGTTTTTGGAACAAAGCTTCAACTAAACAATCTATAAAGGCATTATGAAGGGTAACAACGGAGCTATTGCACAATAAGCCAACATACATCAGTTTATTTCTATAAAGCCTTTTGACTGAATGTACAGTATATGCTTTGCAAGGTGGACCAAGATCCAAATAACTGTTAAAGCTGATTGCAGTTGGTCACTAGGGCCACCATGGTAACCTCTCAATTGTTTCTAACTTCCTGATGTCAGTCCTTGTAGGACAAACAAAAAGAAAAAAAGAGTAAATGCTCATGTCGTTGGCTTGTTCTATTCAGTTCAACTCGTCACAAGTTCAGAGTCTGTCGGCTGGCTGATCCCACCCACTTTCAGCTCAGTTCTTAGATCGTACTCAGCCAAGGTTCCAAGCAAGTCAATCTGAAAATTTGACGTCAGCAGATTTCAGGACATTGATCGGCCAGAGAGCGACGTCACCCACAAACGCGTCTCCCCACACAAAACTCAAACCCACCGATTTTAAAACCTACAACTACAGCATTTGTTTCTGTTGTTTTGTCTTTTAAAGACATGCAAGATATATATAAAAATGGAAACACTAAACCAACGCCATGGCACTGTTGGAAGGTATAGACAATTTCATGCATGATTGAATTCTGAAGGAGATAGACCACACAGACTTCATGTACCATAACTTCCGGACTATTGAGTACTCCTAAATATAAGCCACACCCACTAACTTTAATTGTAGACATTGTACAAATAAAGGCCACAGTTGTGTATAAATGATCCCTCGAGGCTCAATAAGATTTACCTGACTAAATAAAGGTTGAATGAATGAATGCATAAGCTGCAGGTGTCCATGTTGTAACATGATATATTTACACTAAATGGCCCTCATGCACGAACCGTTCGTACGCACAGATTTGTTCTTAAACTGTGCGTACGAGTGTTTTAGGATCATTTGCGGCATCCAACAATGTTTTCGTATCCTACGATTTTCTTCAGATACGAACAAAATTTACGAGTGGTCCGGACCTGTCGTATAATTTAGGAGCGTCAGTCTGCTGTCATCCAGACGGATCTTCTCCACGAATAACTTCATATTTCGTTATTTAGAAAATATTTTGGGTTTAAAAAAATCACGCACCATAATTATTCTTGACAATAGGTTATTCTGTTTGAATTAGAATTATAATTTTAAGTTTAATTTGTTTGGTGTGTCGCGCAGGCTTCAGTGAGTCGTGCGCTCCCCTTGGTCATCAAAGCCGCTCCTCATATTAACACCCAGGTACATAAAATCCCCATACACCGCCGCAGAACAAGTATGATAAGACTGATCTTGTGCCAAACATCGGAGCAATAGATTATTATATCTGATTCGAAATATAACCTGCAGAATGTGGTTGCGCGATGACCAGGAGGTGCGCGCATGACACATTTGTGCTGCAAAACATGTTGGCACGCGTCTGCGCAGCGTGGCATTTATTGTCCACCATCTCAGACTATTCCTTGATCTCCTCCTGTCCGTGCTGCGGCGAGACGTTTGTTTGAAGCCATTTTCAGATCAAACCATTTATTCTTGATTTCTGATACTGTACGACCCACGGGACACACAGCATATGCACTACAATATTAATATGAAGTTAACTGTAGTTTCGAGACATTTTAAAATGCTTCTGTTCAAAAACACATCCGACACTTGCGGGGGGTGGGGGGTAGCGGTGCGCTCTTCTGAATAAGTGAAACTATAATGTAACACAGTACACTAAAATTAAAGATATTTGACCATCCGACACTTGCGGGGGGGTGGGGGGTAGCCACAGCGCGACTGAGAGCAGATCTCCGAACGCGTGAAGTTCCTCCTTTTACTTCTTGAGTTTGAATGAATGGACACTTCCTGCTGTCAGAAGGCAGGAAGCGTGGCCTTATATGGTGTTTTGAGGGGTGGGAATTATGTAAATTACCTTCCCGCGAGCACGCGCAGGTGAGTAGAACAGGTGGGATCCATCAACTTTAAGCAGCCCGTTTACACGCTTTTCCTGTGGATAGAAGACTTTGTTGGATCTGACGTGGCATGTTCGTACGAACGCTTCGTACGAACAAAAGTAGGAGAAATTTAGGATAAAAATACGAACATTTTCGTGCATGAGGGCCAATGATTTTTAAACTTTAAATACGTACCGGTAACGTACAAATTATGTACAGTAAATGTGTTTTATTTTTCTGAAAAGAGCCTGTAACATGGCTGGTAAAAAAAAAAAAAAGGTACAGTGGTCTACAAGGAAAGGTCATTGAACGCTATCTTCATCTTCCTCCTGTGCACTAAAACCACTAAAGTCGTCTTCTTCATTGTCAGAATTGATCAACCTTAGAAAAACTTTATCACACATGTCCTCAGTCTCTTTCATTGTCACTCTCAATGTCACTTTTGTCTCGAGACAAATTCATCCTTGAGCTTGAGCTGGCCTCTTCATCACGCAGCAGGCCAGGCTTTCAAAATCTGTTGGTGATAGTGGATTTTTTTGCACTGCTCCATACTGTCAGGATCCACTGGCAGACTTGAGCAAAACTGTTCTTCACATGCGGCCAGTTGTGGTAATTGATTTTTCACCGCTAGGCTCGTGCTTGCTTAGCTTACATGTAGCAACTTTATTTCCTTCTTCGACAGCCAGATCAATGGCCTTTAACTTGAAAGCTGCATCATCTGCATTTCTTTATGTGTTCCATGATGAGCGTCTGTGCATGAAGTGAAAAATGACTGATGTAAAGAATCTAGTGTGAGTATGTTTGATTTAATTCAAATTCAAATTATTGGTCCACTGTGACCTGTTTGGAAATTTCATTGGTCTGGAAAAAAAAAAAAAAAAGAAGCCTTTATTTATACAAGTAGTCTCGTTGAATCATAAGAACTCGTTTTCAAGAGAGATGTGTTTTGGGCAGCTATGTAAGCACCCGCGTGTGGTAAGGCTAAATGTTTTGGCAGCATGAAGCTCGTTAGCACATACAAATCTGTAAATTTGCTGCATCACTGTATAAGCCGCAGTGTTCAAAATGTGTGAAAAAGTAACGGTTTATAATCTGGAAATTACGGTATAATCTCTGATCGGTAAAGGGAAGGTGACTTTGACCTAGCCACAGCATCTTTGGAAACTATGGCCAGAATGTGTGTTTTTGAAACTTTATTTCAGTAATTTTCCAATGATTGTTAATTGTTGGGATGGCAACGCTTTGATAGCTGACCTAAATAAAGACTGCACTCAGTTAAATGGAAAACTACTAACCTAGTTGCGTTCAATTAACATGAAGCAAGTTGTGCTAAAATTAGACAATGGAACAATGGTGACTGTGTAACAGCTGTTATCCTGAAATCCTGCCACTCGGATCATCATCAGATCAATGATAACCCATCTGAGTGGCAGAAGTGTCTCAGCCAAACAAGTCCAATATCTATGAGAGATGCACTTTGTGTGTGAAGACAAAATATATATGCTTTGATGTATAAAATATGTTAAAAGTTTAGGATTTGTAAGAGGGGTAGGTTTTCTACACATCATAATGTGCACTGCTCCCTAAAGTCCTAGCAAAATATCCAAGACTGAGCAGCGCATTTCGAAGTATTTTTACATAGATTTTTTTTTCAATGCTATAGGAGAATCAGAAAATCAAAATTTGACAGAAATGAAAGAATAATGGCTGAATAATAAAGGCTGGTTATTCATGTGTATGCATGGGCACTCTTAACTACATGCATCTTTTACCAGCATGTGGTTTTAGTGAGGATTGTATTGCATCTTGATATATTATTATTTTGAGATTCCCACTATTCCTCAACCTGCTGTGCAAACGTCCCATTCAGCTGTGCATTTCAAGAGTGCGTGCGATGAGCGATAAATGATTATGTTTATGGTTGAGAAACAGTTTTGTTTTTCTGACACCAGTAGAAAATATAAATTACTGACCGCAATGCATTCGGACCGACTGCAGAAGAGGGGCTATTTTAGTTGTCAATGTAATTAAGTATTTGCTGTAGAGCTGAAACCA
>JBBPBX010051992.1:0-15813 GCA_038048925.1 Garcialebias charrua
CTTCTGATCATGACCTGTTTTAACCTCTGTGCCACCAGTCCCACTCACCAATAGTATCACTATGTCACATGTGTCAAACTCAAGGCCCGCGGGCCAGATGTGGCCCTCCACATCTTTTTATGTGGCCCTTGAGAACCTAAAAGGTCTGATTGTCACATAATCAATAAGTCAAAAGGGTTTTATATTATAACAGTGTAAGAAGTAGACATATTTACATCTGTGCAAATATGTATGTAATATTTGTAAGTTGAATAAGTAAAAAAAAAAAAACAGTTATTTACCAATAAGGAGTAGTTGTGTTTAATTTACATTACTGTACATTTAGTTAAATTTAACTACATTTATACTGTCTTACAGCTACCTCTGGCCCGTTGAGGGCAACCACTAAGCTGATGTGGCCTTCGGTGGAAATTAGTTTGACACCCCTGCTATGTGAATGCCAGGATGGAGGTTTTCCAAGCAGAACTTGTATTCTGATAAAATAAACAAAGTTAGACAAAGGTTTTAGACAGACAAGTGCAGTATTGTTGGTCCGGGTGCAGTTTCTGGAGATAAACAGGCTAATGATATCTTTGATTACATGTACACACACAGAGCATAAATATAGTGAATGCATCAGAGGGAGGAAATGTAGTCAGTGTTGTCAGCAATCTAAGACTAAGGGGAAGTCCAAATAAAAGTAAAAATAATTTGAAAAAGGAAGATTTTAAATAAAATAAAACAAAAATCTAATTTACAGCATGAAAAGCAAATAAAAACAGTTTGCACATCCAATCCTCAGAGAGTTAAAGCTGCAAATTATATCACACATGCACAGCTTCTAGCTAACCTGTTATTAGTTTAGGCACCTTATGCTACTTTTAGCTTTTGGCTAGTGTTCTGCTTCTTTTAGCATTTAGCTAGTATTCTGCTACTTTTAGCTGTAATAACTCATTTCATGTTCTTCAGCAAATTACAGAAGTCACTCAGCAGTCTAGTGATTATAATGTTGTAAACTTTATAAATTGTTTAGCTTATTTTTGTGTACTTGCTTTTTTAAAACAAGTACACATTTCTCTCCTTTACTTAAAACCATTAGCCTTATTTTTAGCTGAAAGAAATATTAAAATATTTTTCTTTCTTGAACTTCACACTGGAACACTTGTGGGTTAAAACAACTTCTTGACACATTAAAATACTTTTTGATTTATAATGTTCCACATGATGTGCGTGTGTGTATGTGTGTGTTTATGTTACTTAGTGAGGACTATTTTTGAACACATGCTACATTGTAAGGACCAAATGCTCTTTGTGGGTGTTGTAACTCAAGGTACTCCCAAGGTTTGTATAGTCTCTGAAGCACAGTCCTGATTTGTGTAGTGTGTTTGGTCTTATCTTTAGAGTAGATAAGAATGTCGTCCAGATAGACAAATACAACATCGCAGATAAAGTCTCTTAAAGGAGACCACATATAGGTCTTTAAAATTTTTATGTTATGTCTGTGTGCTATCTTAACAATATTAATTCATTTTAATACACAAAATAATTCTTAGATAATCAATTATACCCTTTTTAATTCTGCCATTTTTAACTTTCGTTTTGAACGACCGGTTTCTGATACTGAGTTCTGAAGTCCACGCCCTTCAACGATCTGTTTACGCCCTCTGTAACAGCCAGTATCTGTAATGTGTTGTTGTTTTAAAATTAGCTCTTTTTTTATTACTCATTTGACTTACTGTTAGTGTTAGCTTAAGATAACTTACCGAAACCCGTCTGAGCGCGCCGCAATTTGCTGCTCCTTTTAGCATTAGACCACCCGAATCCGAAGCTAATGTTAGCTTGTTCCTCTTCCGGTGTTCGCCAGCTCCGCTCGTTGCACGCGGCGATTTTGGGAGTTATCGCTGTTCCAGTCAAGACAACACAAAGTTCACCAAGTGTCTCCCGTAAATTAATCCGTAAGGAGAAGGTCCTCGCTGCTGTGAGGCTGCTTCGAGGCAGCAGCGAGGCTGTACAGTTGAAGCTCCGCTCCATCGCGCCAGAAGAGGGTCCCGTTGCCGCGGGTCCCTACGCCGGGGGTCCGCTCGTTTAATTTTTGCCGGCTGCGCGTTGGGAGCGATCGCAAATACACTAAAAATTGAACTAAAACATAAAAATAACAATTATACTTTATTTATAAAGCCATTTAAAAAAAACACAGCTGCAACAAAGTGCTGTACACATGAAATTAAGAACATATAAACAAAAGATGAGATGAAATCATGAAAAACAACAGTCATGTGTTTAATACAGAAGTGGGTTGAGCCTAACCAGGGGTTGCTAGGTGAGGGGCTGGACTCAGGTTGTGGTGGGTTGTCCTCTCGCTTGTGACGTCACATGCGAGCGTATTTTAAAACGAACCGTTTGTATCACAGTAAAATAAATCTACTTAGAGTAAATAAACCACTGGGTGCATTTTTTTGGCACAAGGACTGTTTTTTTATGAAGTAAATACCCAAAGTTGAGTAAAAAAAACATTAAAAAGTGAATTTTGCATGTGTGGTCCCCTTTAAGACATCGTTAACTAACGCCTGGAAGACGGCAGGAGCATTGGTTAGGCCGAAAGAGGTACTCAAAGTGGGCAAGTGGGGTTCAAAAAGCCATTTTCCATTCATCACCATGTTTTATACGGACCAAGTGATAAGTGTTTCTTAAATCCAATTTAATGAAGATGGTGGCAGATTGCAATTGTTCGTGAATAGAACCAATTAGCGTTTATTTTTTATTATAATGTTGTTTAGTCCCCAGTAGTCTACACATGGGCGAAGGGTCTTGTCTTTCTTGGTTACAAAGAAAAGCCCTGCTCCCACAGGAGAGGTGTATGGGCAAATTATCCCAGAGTCGAGGGACTCTTCAATGTACGTTTTCATAGAATCTCTCTCTGGGCCTGAGAGGTTGTATTGGCGACTGGCCGGTAGCGGGGCCCCAGGAAGAAGGTCGATAGAGCCATCATACGGGCGATGAGGAGGCAGAGATAAAGCCTTTTGTTTACTGAATACTTGGGCCAGCTACTCAGGGGGAATGGATAACAAGTCAATCTCTTCTGTGGGCGAGTCAGGTCTGGAGTGGTTGGAGATACCAGAATGAAGGCAGTGTTTAAGACACATGTCGCTTAATTTTTCCACCCTGCCGAGTTCCCAATTAATATGGGGGTTAGGATTCTTCAACCATGGGCATCCTAAAATACACTGGGCGTTGGGTGAATCGAATATGAAAAAGTCTATGTACTTTGTACTCGTGATGGTTCCCGAAAGTTATTAGGTGCAGATTTGCTGTTTTAAAGTAGATCTGAGCCAGGGTCTCACCAGTGACTCCTGCTATGAAGACCAGTTGAATCTCTTGAACAGGAAGTGATCATTCTTAGACCAGATTTTGGCTGATAAAATTTTGTTTAGTGCCTGAATTGATTGGAACAACAATAGGGAAACTGTTTTGGTCAACTTGGATGACGGTGGGGAGTGTAAGTCTATGAAGGGGAGTGAAATAGGAAGTGCCCACCAGTATCTCCCTTTTTTACAGGCGGGCATCTTCGTTTCCCTTAAATGGGCAAGATGCTACTTAATGTCCATCTTTTCCACAATAAAAACATAATTTTGACTCTTGTTGTCTTTGTCTTTCATTAGGTATTAAACGTGTACATCCCACCTGCATAGGTTAAAGTTTAGGCAGCGCTAGGTGTGTCGTGGGAATGGGAGCCTTGAAACTTTGGGATTTTTAGTTCTCTAAAACCAGCTTGTAGTTGCGGAACCCACCTGATGATGCGGCAAAACCGGAAGAGGTGGTCCTCTGGGAGTTGTAGTCCCGTTCTCAGTGGCGTTCCTGGAAGCGTTCGTCCAGGGACATAGCTACATTTATTAGTGCATCAAAACTAGGCGGCTCCGCTCATCTCGTGCCACAATCTGGTTTTTAATATACTCAGAAAAGGAATTTAGAATGTACCTTGTAGCACTCTCTTGTAACATAACCAAAATGTTTGTTTTTCTCTGCATGAAAAAATAGTAAAAAATAGTAAATAATAGTAAAAAATAGATGTAGCACACTGTTTTGTAGAACAGATGCTTGTTATTTCATTATTAAAGTCATTCCATATTTCCACTTTTTAAAGCTGATTTTGGGCAGTATCATGCAGGTTTTCAGGTGTGGTTGAACTTGGGAGATAAAAAGGGGCGTGTGCAGCCGCGCGGGGCACGCAGCTGGAGCCACGCAGCTGAAGAGGAAGAGGCACACAGACAGATCTGCGCAGCGGGAGACTCAAGTTGATTTAACGTGTAAAACAAGTAAAAAAAGCAAAGATAAGACATTAAACCGCAATCAAAGTTCATCCCAGCGCCGCAGATTGTGTGTTTTAAAGACTGGATCAGAGTTTGCACACAGGAAACGCCGCCAGGTGCAAGAGGACGTCACAGGGAGGAAGGAAAAACGCTCCCGGTGAGATCTGGACTTTACTTCTCTTTTTTTTTTTTGGGTGGTACCACTCTCTCTCTCATTTTTTAAATATCTTTTTTGGGGGGAAAGCGAGAGAATTTTGGATTTTTTCATTTTTGGATTGTGACTTTGGGGTAAAACGGGGAAATATTATCCAGGATTTAATTTGTGAAGATATGGGATTCTGTTGCTGACTTTATTCTCATTAAAAGGCAACAAGGAATTTTTGGACAATTAATTATTCAGGTTTTTGTGGTGGACATAAACTGAGTGATTTAAATCTAACCTACTTTTATTTTTAGAGGGATTTTTGTAACAACTTTACTTATCAGAATAATTATTAGTTCTTAGTGTCATGTCTTTATTTTTTTAAATCATTGGTATGAAAAAACACAAATTTCGTTCTGAGTGGTTGGATATTTATGTGTTTATTAAAATAACTGTTGTATCACATTTTGCCTGATTTCCTGTGACAGAACCCCCTTGATGATATTGTGAATTCCGCTTTAAATGAAGTTGAATTTTACAAATGGTGGCCAGTATGGGGAACAGGATAATACAAGGTCAGGTTTTGTGCTACATGTGTTAACACAGTTAAAAAATAATCCTGTTGTAGATTTCAACGTATTTGTTTGAGTTTTTTTTTTCAAGATGGATAACATAACATCTCAATCACAACATGCTGAGGAAAGAGATGCTGATCAGGATGAGCAAGAGAGTGGAGCAAGGTTTCTTGTAGATCACAAAGAGACAATTAGCAACCGAGGGGGAGATGCCTGGGTTACAAGGAGAAATCCTATAGGTGAAATAACATCTTTGCTTAGCTCCCTTTATGCATCAGATAATGAATCTGAAGAAGGAGAGGAAGACGAGGAAGAATACCTCACTATGTCAGACATTACTGGTATTAGGAATGATTTAACCAATATGGGGGTTAGGATTACCTCACTGGAAGAAAATTTCAGGGCCTCTGTAGACAGTGCTTTGAATAGGGAGCAAAACATCAGGACATGTATTGATAAAAATGTCGAGGCCATGGAGCAATGTATGAAAACAGCTTTTAAGGAATTTGAAGCCAAAGTAGTAGACTATTTGCTGCTACGAGATGAAAAGTGGAAGGCTGAGATAGAGAGGCTGAAGCGCGCCAGACTTTCTACAGCTATTCATTCTTCTGATAGTATCAGACCAAGTCTCCCTGTGCCATCTGATCATCTTTCTTCCTCCGTGAGGCATAATTTACCTGAAACATCATCTCCACCTTTAGGCCTACCTGTACCAGGAGTACCACAAGGAAGTTTTGGACTTTCACATCCTCAAAGGACGGATCAAACTACTGCCTACATCACTCCAGGAACGGTTCCAGTTATGACATCAACACACAGTGGGATGTTAGATTACCCGGGATCAGCCTCCCACTTGACTGTTCCACCATCAAGCAGAACTCCTGTGATTTATGCCAAACCCCCCGTGCACATGGAGTTCCCTACATTTGAGGGTGTATCACCTGTGCATACTAGACCTTCACCACTTAATCTGATCCTGGCTCTGCCCATGGAAGAGGTCAAAACACCAACCTCAAAGTCGTCTCCTATGGTAACACAACATCCACCAGAAGTCCAGAAGCTTTTGAAGACTTGGCCATCTGTATGCTCAGAAACATTGGGCAGAACATCTGTGGAAGAACACAGAGTAATAACCACAGATGAAATACCCATTCGTTGCAGAGCTTACCGGGTGTCTCCTTTCAAGCGGCAGATAATAAAAGAACAGATTGATGCAATGCTCAAAGATGATATTATAGAGCCATCACAGTCTTCATGGGGGTCTCCTGTTGTCCTTGTTCCTAAGCCAGATAAATCTTTTCGGTTTTGTGTGGACTATAGAGCCTTGAACTCAAAAACTCTGCAGGACGCTTATCCCATGCCCCTCATCCATGAGTTGTTGGAGTCGATGACGGGAGCAAACATTTTTAGCACCCTGGATTTAAAGTCTGGATATTGGCAGATGGCTATGGCAGAGGACAGCAAGGCAAAAACTGCTGTTATAACCCCATTTGGACTTTATCAATTTAAGTGCATGCCATTTGGATTGAAAAATGCTGGAGCATCTTTTCAACGGTTAATGGAGAAGATTTTAGGAGAGCTACGGGGAAAGATCTGCTGTGTGTACATCGATGATGTGATCGTTTTCTCTGCCTCTCCTGAGCAACACCTGAAGGATCTGGACACAGTATTTGCAAAGCTCCACCATGCAAATTTGACTCTCAATCTTGAAAAATGCAACTTTTTCCAGCAAGAACTCAAGTTTCTGGGACACATTGTATCGGCAGAAGGTGTTCAAGTGGATCCAGGCAAAACCCACGCCATTACGGTTTATCCAACTCCAACTAACCAAAAAACTCTTCAGAGATTTCTTGGGATGGTAGGCTGGTACCACAAGTTCATCTCACATTTTGCAGACATAGCTACACCTCTTTATCAACTGCTCAAAAAAGATGCAAGGTGGGAGTGGACAGTGGACTGCCAACGTGCTTTTATGACGCTGAAGAAAGCTTTGGTGGAATCTCCCATATTGGGGCAGCCAGATTTCGAGTTACCATTCGAAATTCATACAGACGCCAGTGATGTTGGTCTGGGGGCCGTCCTGGTCCAACCAACCCCTGATGGAGAAAAAGTTATTGCTTTTGCTTCAAGATCATTGAAAGGAGCAGAACACAACTACTCCACCTCTGAAAAGGAATGCTTGGGGGTTGTTTGGGCAGTAGAAAAATGGAGACATTTTGTAGAAGGTACCAAGTTCATCATTTACACCGACCATGCTGCCTTAACCTGGGCATTCAATCAACCCCGAACCAGTTCTAGGTTAACACGCTGGGTGCTGAGGTTACAAGATTTCAATTTTGAAGTACGATATAGAAAAGGATTGCACAATGTAGTGCCTGATGCTCTGTCCCGATCGATACCTACTGACTTGGCACCAGCATATGTAGCCCTGAATTCTGCTAAAGCCTTGGTAGGTTTACCTCTATCATTAACAGAAATCAAGGAAACACAGGAAAAAGACTCAGACCTCATGGATCTAGTTAAGGATCTGAGATACCAGAGACCTGACAGAATTCTCTTCCACCAAGTCCACGATTTCTGGTACAGGAAAACCCTACTGAAAGATGGCATGAAATATCAGCTGGTGATTCCCAAGTCTTTAGTTCCTCAAATTCTTCAGTACTTCCATGATCAGCCATTGAGTGGACATCTAGGCAGGCGAAAGACACTTCTCCGGCTGTTGGAGGTTGCATGGTGGCGTCAGTTCGTAAGGATGTGTGGACTCATGTAAAGAACTTGTGCAGTTTGTCAGCAGTACAAACCTGAGAATCAAGCTCCAGCTGGTTTTCTACAACCCACACCTCTGACTGAACCCTGGGCTAAACTTGGGATGGACTTGATGGGACCTTTTCCACGCAGTAAGAAAGGAATGTCNCCACATGATGTGCGTGTGTGTATGTGTGTGTTTATGTTACTTAGTGAGGACTATTTTTGAACACATGCTACATTGTAAGGACCAAATGCTCTTTGTGGGTGTTGTAACTCAAGGTACTCCCAAGGTTTGTATAGTCTCTGAAGCACAGTCCTGATTTGTGTAGTGTGTTTGGTCTTATCTTTAGAGTAGATAAGAATGTCGTCCAGATAGACAAATACAACATCGCAGATAAAGTCTCTTAAAGGAGACCACATATAGGTCTTTAAAATTTTTATGTTATGTCTGTGTGCTATCTTAACAATATTAATTCATTTTAATACACAAAATAATTCTTAGATAATCAATTATACCCTTTTTAATTCTGCCATTTTTAACTTTCGTTTTGAACGACCGGTTTCTGATACTGAGTTCTGAAGTCCACGCCCTTCAACGATCTGTTTACGCCCTCTGCAACAGCCAGTATCTGTAATGTGTTGTTGTTTTAAAATTAGCTCTTTTTTTATTACTCATTTGACTTACTGTTAGTGCTAGCTTAAGATAACTTACCGAAACCCGTCTGAGCGCGCCGCAATTTGCTGCTCCTTTTAGCATGAGACCACCCGAATCCGAAGCTAATGTTAGCTTGTTCCTCTTCCGGTGTTCGCCAGCTCCGCTCGTTGCACGCGGCGATTTTGGGAGTTATCGCTGTTCCAGTCAAGACAACACAAAGTTCACCAAGTGTCTCCCGTAAATTAATCCGTAAGGAGAAGGTCCTCGCTGCTGTGAGGCTGCTTCGAGGCAGCAGCGAGGCTGTACAGTTGAAGCTCCGCTCCATCCGCCAGAAGAGGGTCCCGTTGCCGCGGGTCCCTACGCCGGGGGTCCGCTCGTTTAATTTTTGCCGGCTGCGCGTTGGGAGCGATCGCAAATACACTAAAAATTGAACTAAAACATAAAAATAACAATTATACTTTATTTATAAAGCCATTTAAAAAAAAACACAGCTGCAACAAAGTGCTGTACACATGAAATTAAGAACATATAAACAAAAGATGAGATGAAATCATGAAAAACAACAGTCATGTGTTTAATACAGAAGTGGGTTGAGCCTAACCAGGGGTTGCTAGGTGAGGGGCTGGACTCAGGTTGTGGTGGGTTGTCCTCTCGCTTGTGACGTCACATGCGAGCGTATTTTAAAACGAACCGTTTGTATCACAGTAAAATAAATCTACTTAGAGTAAATAAACCACTGGGTGCATTTTTTTGGCACAAGGACTGTTTTTTTATGAAGTAAATACCCAAAGTTGAGTAAAAAAAACATTAAAAAGTGAATTTTGCATGTGTGGTCCCCTTTAAGACATCGTTAACTAACGCCTGGAAGACGGCAGGAGCATTGGTTAGGCCGAAAGAGGTACTCAAAGTGGGCAAGTGGGGTTCAAAAAGCCATTTTCCATTCATCACCATGTTTTATACGGACCAAGTGATAAGTGTTTCTTAAATCCAATTTAATGAAGATGGTGGCAGATTGCAATTGTTCGTGAATAGAACCAATTAGCGTTTATTTTTTATTATAATGTTGTTTAGTCCCCAGTAGTCTACACATGGGCGAAGGGTCTTGTCTTTCTTGGTTACAAAGAAAAGCCCTGCTCCCACAGGAGAGGTGTATGGGCAAATTATCCCAGAGTCGAGGGACTCTTCAATGTACGTTTTCATAGAATCTCTCTCTGGGCCTGAGAGGTTGTATTGGCGACTGGCCGGTAGCGGGGCCCCAGGAAGAAGGTCGATAGAGCCATCATACGGGCGATGAGGAGGCAGAGATAAAGCCTTTTGTTTACTGAATACTTGGGCCAGCTACTCAGGGGGAATGGATAACAAGTCAATCTCTTCTGTGGGCGAGTCAGGTCTGGAGTGGTTGGAGATACCAGAATGAAGGCAGTGTTTAAGACACATGTCGCTTAATTTTTCCACCCTGCCGAGTTCCCAATTAATATGGGGGTTAGGATTCTTCAACCATGGGCATCCTAAAATACACTGGGCGTTGGGTGAATCGAATATGAAAAAGTCTATGTACTTTGTACTCGTGATGGTTCCCGAAAGTTATTAGGTGCAGATTTGCTGTTTTAAAGTAGATCTGAGCCAGGGTCTCACCAGTGACTCCTGCTATGAAGACCAGTTGAATCTCTTGAACAGGAAGTGATCATTCTTAGACCAGATTTTGGCTGATAAAATTTTGTTTAGTGCCTGAATTGATTGGAACAACAATAGGGAAACTGTTTTGGTCAACTTGGATGACGGTGGGGAGTGTAAGTCTATGAAGGGGAGTGAAATAGGAAGTGCCCACCAGTATCTCCCTTTTTTACAGGCGGGCATCTTCGTTTCCCTTAAATGGGCAAGATGCTACTTAATGTCCATCTTTTCCACAATAAAAACATAATTTTGACTCTTGTTGTCTTTGTCTTTCATTAGGTATTAAACGTGTACATCCCACCTGCATAGGTTAAAGTTTAGGCAGCGCTAGGTGTGTCGTGGGAATGGGAGCCTTGAAACTTTGGGATTTTTAGTTCTCTAAAACCAGCTTGTAGTTGCGGAACCCACCTGATGATGCGGCAAAACCGGAAGAGGTGGTCCTCTGGGAGTTGTAGTCCCGTTCTCAGTGGCGTTCCTGGAAGCGTTCGTCCAGGGACATAGCTACATTTATTAGTGCATCAAAACTAGGCGGCTCATCTCGTGCCACAATCTGGTTTTTAATATACTCAGAAAAGGAATTTAGAATGTACCTTGTAGCACTCTCTCATTCCATCCATTCTGAGCGGTGAGAATGCTAACTCGAGGGCGTGCTCTGATACAGATCTCCGGCCATGATATAATCCCAGCAAACATTTCTCTGCATTGGGTTGTTGCAGCAGCCGGTCAAAAATCCTGCGAAACTCTGTGAGGAGATCGTCAAAAGAAACAGTATCCAAGTTGTGTTAGTGTAGGAATGAAGTTGCCCACCGAAGAGCGTTCCCTTTGAGTAGACTGGAGAAGTGTGTGATCTTAGCAATGTCTGTGGAGTATTGCTGATAGGCCCCCTTGAAAGCGAGTTTGCACTGGAGGAGAAAGCCTTCACATTGATCAGGGTCCCTAGCAAAGAGCTATGAAGGTTTGACAAACAGTTGTTCGTTAGTTGACGTACTTATGGGGCTGTTGTCGGTGGGACTCGGTGCTGGTGGAGTAACTGGGGCTGTAGGTGGAGAGGGAGGAAGTCTCTGATTAATAGAAAAAAAAACATCCCTCCAAGCTCCTGTACCTTGGACTGAGTGTTGTTGTTGAAGTAGGACTTGTTTTAACATTTCTTCTAGTTGGTTTATATGTTCAGCTTGAGAGGAAGACGAAGCTTGTTCATTTCTGGTCTCGTTCTGGGTTTGGTTTGGCTGGAGCATTTCTGTTGTAACTCAAGGTACCCAGTTTGCAACGAGACCCAGAACGACACAAGACTCGAGCTAGAAAATGAACAGTGTTTATTACTTACAGTGGGTTCTATACATATATACACAGGTGGTGGACTGGCCTGGAAGAGGAAAGACACAGTCATGATGGCCAAGCAAAGACAACAGTTTAGAAAATTGATTACTTTGTTTGGTTCTCTCCTTACAGATGGATTTGTAGTGAAAATCTGTGTTGAATCCAAGGCTTCCAGAGAGGTCCAATCCAATGGTCAGTTCAAGGAAGGCAAGTGTCTGAAGGGCAAAACACAAGGAACGAAGCATAGGAAAAGGCGAAACAGGACTGGATCCAAATGACAAAATGACTGTAGGCACACAAAAACAAGGTAAGTCTTTTTATAAAACTTAGTAATAATGGCCAGTAGCATAAATACCAAGAGAGGAATCAATGCTCCAGCGAAGAGTAGAACTTGACTGCAGCCTTATGTGAAGTTGGAACTCATCAGGTAGACGACTCTCAGCTGTGGGTAATCAGCGGCCATCTTGGGGCTGCAGCAAGTCCTACTCTTACAGTGGGGACCAAACCTGTCGTCATACGGTTCAAGTGTCATTGGTGGATTAGGGTTTAGTGTTAGGCATGTACTGGGGATGGTTAGGGTCAGGATTAGGCTATAAAAATGAATGGAAGTCGATGCAAAGTCAGAGTTTCTTTATTGTCATTCTCACCACATGTGGTACATGTGGTGGAACGAAATTGTGTACACAGGGTCCCAGTTACATCAAACAATAAAATGTAAGATATGAACTACAAAAAAACCATTAATTAAAAATACGCTAAGCACTAAAAGCATAAACACATTACTCAGAACAGCAGCACGAACATGAGTCTGTGTGAACAGATGAGCATGAATGAACACAGCAACAAGAAACAGATCAGCAGCAACATGCAACAGATCAGCAGCAACATGCAACAGATCAGCAGCAACATGCAACAGATCAGCAGCAACATAATGTGATTTTTTTTCTCCACAGTGATTATTCTGGTTAGATATTCACAAGTCTAACAGTGTCAGGGTAGAAGCGGTTGTTCAGTCTAGTGGTTCTACACTTAATGTTCCTCAACCTCCTTCCTGAGTGGAGCGGAGCAAAAAGTGTGTGTGCTGGGTGAGCAGGGTCCTTCATGATGCTAGTGGCCCTCTTCCTACATGTGGAGGTGTAGATGTCTGTAATGGTGGAAAGGCTCACTCCAATAGACTTCTATGCAGCCTTCACCACTCTCTGCAGAGCTTTTCTTTCTGCAGCAAAGTCCATATAAAGATAGAAAGACAAACGTGTGTGGACAGAATGATAGCCAGTTTGATTTTCAGCCCAGAAAATAGACAAGACAAAAAAAAAAAATGTGTGTGAGTGTGTGTGTGTGCGTGGGCGGGGGGATTTTAACTAAATGACAGTGGGAAGCAGTCTGGTCTTTTGAATCTAACTAATGACACAGGATCATTTGAGAAATGATAAAAGTAAAGGTTGGGACGGAAGCTGCCCAGCACCTTGACCATGTGGTTTGAGAAAATGTTAAATGCAGAGGCAGAAAAAAAGTCCAACTCTGGCGTGCTTTGAAACTCCCCTCCTCTGGGAGAAGCGGGCAAAGCTGCAAACAACAGGCAGATCCTTTCAGCCTCGGTCACATGGCTGCTTCAAACACCCACATCAAATAGCACAGAACTAGCAGTCGCCACAGACGTGCCAAGACAGACAGGAGTTGGGTGGAAAGTCGGATGGGTCCCCGAGGTGAGAGTTGCGTAACTCCTCTTCTCTTCTGCTGCATTTGAGGAGATGAAAGTGAGCGTGGAGTTCAGCCTGCTGAGATGTTGTTAATCTGCTCTGATAGCAAGTCTTTTTTTTTTTTGCTCTCATAATTATCCCAGACTTTCTGAGGGTAGAAACTGAAGAGACTTAGCACATCAAAAAGATAATAAAAAAATAAAAACGGTTGACTGACACTGCAGACAACAGAAACAGCTTGGAGCATTATGTTTTTATGTGAGAGGTTGAACCGTAAGGAGGCAGGTGTAATGAGACTGATTTCCATGAGTCAGTGCAGAAAAGCCGATGCTGATACAAAACGGCTTCGCGAAGACTCATCCGCACTCAGACGGAGAGGATCTTTGCACATTGAGTGACTGCTTTCAAAAAATTATCCTAGGCTGTAAAATGAGAAAACATCAAAGAAGTGTTTAAAAAAAGTTGGGGATCTATCTCTTTATGGGAATCGCTTTGGCAAGGGCAAACAGTTTGAAACGTGGCAGGTGCTTTTGTCTTATAGAAGCACCGCGCTGTGCATCTGTGCAGAAGAACACAAAAAGACAGACTGGACATGCCCTCCTGTTCCAGCACCCCCTTGGGTATCAT
Source organism: Garcialebias charrua (assembly GCA_038048925.1). Lineage (NCBI taxonomy): Eukaryota > Metazoa > Chordata > Actinopteri > Cyprinodontiformes > Rivulidae > Garcialebias > Garcialebias charrua. The sequence goes on from JBBPBX010051992.1 coordinate 13,725, forward strand.
GGCCTGCTGGCTCAGCTCCATGACAGAAAGTCTTGAAGTTAAATAAATAAATAAATAATGTGTGTGTGAGTGAAAGGGAGTGGGCTGCCCTGGCGTCTGCACTCCCCCTGTACTGGCTGTGACAGTCACTAATGCAGCACTAACCTCTGTTGTGACCTACTTTGCTTTGCCACCCTGATCCAGACCCTCACAGAGAACGCACACATATACACACACTCCAACACACACATTCACATTAATAATGAATAAAAAAGATGGAATCTCCTCAGGATTCCAAACATGCTTTTTTCCCCTTCTCTCTTATTATTTTTTATTTTTTGCAAACTGTACTTGATCGAGCACGCCGAGGCATTTGAGCAGATTGGAATCTGAAGCTGACGGCATGGGTAAGGGGAGCAGAGCTGGGTCTGACAGCTGAGAAAATGACTGAGTGTTATATATCTGACACGTTCCCAAGAGAGAGGTGAGGAGGACAGAATGATAGCCAGTTTGATTTTCAGCCCAGAAAATAGATTTCCTTTTAAACCCTCATGTGACCAGCCTTTTCAAGCTGCGGCTCAGTCCAAGACAAGAGAATTTCATCTAGAAGTGGCATTTTTCTGCTTTTTAAGCCTGATTGATTGATATGAGAGCTACTTGCTTTCTCTCTAAAGGCTTTTTTCCCTGTCTCTCGCCACATCTGAAGGGCAAAGGATGCTGCGACTCTTTCAAGTTAACCTTCAATGCACCATTAAGACGTGGTGTAAAGCCTGAAAAGTGCTTGAGCTCCTCCATTTCTCACCAAAACGGGGTTTTGGGGCTGACATGCTGCCGTCTTTATCTTGTTGATGTTGACAGCATTTAAATCTGTTTTAAAGCTGTGTGCCTGTCTTAAGACAAAGCGTCTAAATCTGTGGAAGGCTGTGCGCACAGCTGCCTGATTGTGTTATAAAAATGGGAGGGAGCAAAGTACAAATCTCAATAGGAACTGTTACGTTGAACACACAGCAGACATGTTATACACACTCTTATATAGCTGTGGTGCTTATGCTGTTGTTCAGCTCAGTTAGAAACACAAAGTGCTTGATGTTAGGAGCTCTGAGTGTGACTCCGACACCGGGATGTGCTGACTGACTTCAGAGCAGTTCGTCTTCTCAGGCTGTGAGGCTGAATTTATCCTTCACACTTTCATTTTACTGCAGGTTCATTTTCCAGCCTTGATTCATTCTGATATAATTTTATGGAACAACACCTTGTCAGTGTTTAGAATTGATGGCATTTATTCTGAAAACAAAATTTGTTTTGAGCAAAGAGACTTTTGAAGGTTACTTTTTTTAACTAAAGGGACCACGTTGTCATGCTCAAATAGTCAACTCTTTTCCTGAGAAATATGTCATTTAGAACCTGTTATCATGCAATTATTCATAATTAGACAGCTTATTTGTTTGATTTGCACAAATTTGCCACTCATTAACCAATAATTCATCCAGTTATACCTTTCTAACCAGGATTCTTAAAAAAACATGTCAAACAGTGATTAATCACTTTTCTATTTATACTCTGTGAGCTTATTAAACAACAACTTGTCAATGTTCTTCACATGATTGTGTTACCTTAAAATGGTAAACAGCACATTTAAAGACAGATTGTTGACAGGTAAAATATAATGCTTGATAATGTATATAATGTTAATGCAAAAAATGTGTATAATTACAGAAGACACACATTGCACCCTTTGCACAAAACAATATTGTGTATAAGACAAGAAAGTTAATTCTCAATAGTCCAGGTATCAAATCCGCTCATTCTCAATCAGTTCATCTGGACAGTTTCTTTTTAGCAGAAACGTTTCACCCTCACTCCAGAGGGCTTCCTCAGTCAGAGTAGTCCAAAGCACACTGAAGTTAACCCACCAAGTAAGCAACTTATGTGGACCAACCAGTTTGCTGTAGCCAAGATGGTTTCTGGGGGCGTGTCCCTCGTCGACTCCTCCCAGGCAGGCAGACATGTCCAAAGTGGTTCAAGACAAGAAAGTTAATTCTCAATAGTCCAGGTATCAAATCCGCTCATTCTCAATCAGTTCATCTGGACAGTTTCTTTTTAGCAGAAA
>JBBPBX010051993.1:0-12019 GCA_038048925.1 Garcialebias charrua
ATTGGTTTTTACCAGGATTCCAACAGATTCTTAAAGCCATTTAGAGATGTTAAGGTCGAGAGCTTCAGATCTTTTTGTAAGATATTCCAGGAAGCAGGAGCAGAGTAGGAGAAGGCCCTTTTGCCACGTTCAGTTCTCACTGACAGAACACTGCAGGTAATCATGTCCTGAGAGCGCACGCTGTAGCTGCACCCACGCAAAGACATGTAGGAGGAGATGTATAGCTCAGCAGCAGCTTCTGGACCTGTAAGTTTATGTTTCAACTTAACCTCTTTATTTGCACACTTTACTCGACAAGTCTGAGCACAAATGTGTATCCATACATCGCAATTGTTGAACTTCTTCATCCTAAAGGGCTCTTTAGTAGACATCGCCATTACTGACCTATTTTCAGTCACCTTGTTGGTTTCTGTAGAAAGCACGAGGTAGTTCAGTCATTCACAAGGTTTTAATGTGGAGACACGTTAAGCATCAATGTAAGTAAACATTTAGCAGATTTACTTACTTGCTTGGGGCATGGGGTGCTGTGATGTTCTGCAGGTAACACCAAACAAATGAAATAATGTGTTTTTCTTCTTTCTTTAGTTCAGATGACTCTAAGAAACCTTCCACAGATGTTCAAGGTAATCAGTGAGATTCTGCACAAGCACTTATGTAGAACTGAGACCAAACACGTTTTCACGTGCTGCTTCAAGCTGGACTGCTCTGTGTGTTGATGTCTGTGTGTTGATGTCTGTGTGTTGATATCTGTGTGTTGATGTCTGTGTGTTGATGTCTGTGTGTTGATGTCTGTGTGTTGATGTCTGTGTGTTGATGTCTGTGTGTTGATATGTGTGTGTTGATGTCTGTGTGTTGATGTCTGTGTGTTGATGTCTGTGTGTTGATGTCTGTGTGTTGATGTCTGTGTGTTGATGTCTGTGTGTTGATGTCTGTGTGTTGATGTCTGTGTGTTGATGTCTGTGTGTTGATGTCTGTGTGTTGATGTCTGTGTGTTGATGTCCGTGTGTTGATGTCGTGTGTTGATGTCCGTGTGTTGATGTCCGTGTGTTGATGTCCGTGTGTTGATGTGTGTGTTGATGTCCGTGTGTTGATGTCTGTGTGTTGATGTCTGTGTGTTGATGTCTGTGTGTTGATGTCTGTGTGTTGATGTCTGTGTGTTGATGTCTGTGTGTTGATGTCTGTGTGTTGATGTCTGTGTGTTGATGTCTGTGTGTTGATGTCTGTGTGTTGATGTCCGTGTGTTGATGTCCGTGTGTTGATGTCCGTGTGTTGATGTCCGTGTGTTGATGTCCGTGTCCGTGTGTTGATGTCCGTGTGTTGATGTCCGTGTGTTGATGTCCGTGTGTTGATGTCCGTGTGTTGATGTCCGTGTGTTGATGTCCGTGTCCGTGTGTTGATGTCTGTGTGTTGATGTCTGTGTGTTGATGTCTGTGTGTTGATGTCCGTGTGTTGATGTCCGTGTGTTGATGTCTGTGTGCATCTTCTCCTTCACTGCAGCGCTTCCTTCCAGGCGCTCCCCAGCTCAGACTAATGCCAGACTCACAGCTGGCAGAGCTGCCCGTGGCTCCACCAAACCTGTGTGCAAGACCGAACCTGAGCTGGAGAATCAACCCGGTGAGCTGCCTGTAGTCCTCAGAGGGAATGTTGCAGAGGTGGAAGCATGATGTTGACGTGTTTGGAAAACTGATGGTGGCCACTTGATTTGTGCATCTTTATTTGTTGATTTGTGGAAAACCATAACTGTGTGCCAAATAGTTACAGTTTGATTTGATGTCTCTTTTGAATCATGCAGCAGTGGAGGAGGAGGTAGCCGAGAAAGAACAGTGTCACGTGTAAGTATATCTTTAAAAAATGACTTGATCATTGCAAGCACTTATGGTTGAACATGGTGCTGAAGTTGGATTGATTTTACTATAACATTTTTGTTTATTTTGTAAATTTCAAAAGCAAACTTGTTTCTGTCCTAGTCACACTGTTAACTTAAAACATAATCTTTAATTCTTTAATTAAAAATGTGATGTTACCTCCAGGTGCTGGTGTGGAAAAATAATCACTAAGATTAGTTTGATGAATATTCATAATATAGAAAATCAGTTGTCGTTCCTGTCCTCAGTAAGATGAAACTTAAGTCTTTACTGCTGGAAAAAGACTTGTTTGGGACGGTGTCTGGGAGAAATCCTCTCCTCTCTGAACAGCCACACAGCCCAGGATGGCAAAGATGCATCCGAACGTACAAACGAGACTTGAATATAAGCTATCATTTCCTGTGGAAATGCAACATGAATGTTTTTTTTTTTTTTGCTGAAAGCTGCTAAAGAAGCTGAAACCAAGTTTAAAATGTTTCATCGCTGGATTGTTAATGCGAGTTGAATTTACAGCTGTTATTTGCTGAAAGCAGCAGAAATGTAGAAGAAACGAGCAGAATGGAATGAAACGGCCAGAGAAAAGATGAATAGATTACAAAAAAATCTGAAATTGGCAACAACAAAAAAACTTAAACGAGGAGGGGGGGAAAGTAGCTGAAAGGGCTAAAAATACTTAATTTAGCTAAAAGGCTAAAAGGTGCGTAAAAAGTTTAAATTGTTAGAAGTAAAAACGACTGAAATTAGTGGAAAAAAATAGCAAAAAAGTATCTGGACAAAGCTGAAAAATAGCAGACAGAAGGTGAAATGAGCCGAAAAACCGCTGTCGTTAGCACAAAGAAGCAGAATAGTTGTGAAGAACTAAAGTTGAAATGAGCAGTTAAAGGTTTTACACGACTCAAAGGGTTCGAAGAGAGCTCCGTTCATTTTCAGTGAGGAAAAACAAAAACACAGCCAAATATTTTTAGAAGTACAAATTGCACAAATACCGACAGTCACAGCAGGAAAGTCCTGAAGCAGCTGAACGTTTTGAGACGTGGGTTGTTGAAATGGAACATTTTCAAAACGAGCTGCGTGCTGAAAAACTGATCTGAACGATTCAGAGTTAAAAAATAAAGACATTTGAACCGTGTCTGCTGAAAATCCAACTTGTTCCAGTCGAAAACAACTCAAAACAGCTGTGGAGGTGGAAGAATGATGATATGGGCTTGTTTTGCAGCCTTACAGTATTTTACTCAACCGTGAAGCCCTCTGGGTACCAAACCACTGCCAGACTTAAACATGAAGCTGTTTGACGGCCCGTGTTCAAAACCGGGTCAGGAGAAAGATCCAAACCTGAGCCAGATGAGGAATCTGTTGGAACATCAATGTAGATCCTTAAAAGATGAATTCATTTACACAGTCGTGACTGTTTTTATGTCCTGAGGTATAAGTGTGTCATACATCCTGTTATTGATTATTTAGGGTTTTAAAATGTTCATTTTAAGTCCAGATCTGTAAGGACACAGTGGTGCACGTACTTGTTGTCCTGTCTGTTGTTACAGGAGTCATGCGTTGATTAGCATTAGCAATAAATGCTACATGAAGCTACATTCCACAGACAAGACTGGCTTTATGAAATCATTTCAACCTGAATGCAATGATTTGTAAAAATCTTTCAACTGAGACTGGCTCAAAGACCATATTTTAAAATTACAATCATAAAAGGCAGAAGCTTGTTTTGAAGCTGGAGACTGTTCTGTTTTAAAAAATAGTTTTATTGTAAGTATAATTTGTAACGTATCATTTTACCAACGTTGAAATGATTTAAATGTTGTTCATAAGGTTTTTAAGCAGCGCTGCTGCTTCTACAGGTTTAAATCCATTTTCTAGTGCACACACAAAATAAAAATAAAAGCACTTTGTCAAATAAAACTACTTTCTCTGGGCTGAAACACGTCTGCTTTAAGGTAATAAAGTTTATTTTTTATTTTGAAGTTGCACATCTCCCTTTCACCAGCCAGCGTTTAACTTCTGCCACACGTTCATGAGCCCTCATTTTGACCCGATGAAGAGCCGACCATTAAAACTTGTGTTCCCTTATAGTGACAAGAAGGAGGAGGAGGAGAACGAGGAGCATGCTGAGCAGGTTCTGGGTGATGAAGACGCTCCGTTTCAGGATGACCTGGATGATCTCAACTATGGGTCTCTGATCCAGAGGTAGACTGGCGTCGCGTCACGCTCTGCAGAAAACATGGAAACCTGTTTAATGTTTGGATTGTTTTCCAGTGGTGCCGAGGAGGAAGAGGGTCTGAGTAGTGATGAAGATCTTTCTTTTAGAGACGACTTAAATGACCAGAGCTATGACCCGAGGGATGAAAGGTTTGTGTTTGTGTGTGTGTGTGTGTGTGTGGGTGTGTAAAAGATGTTGGAGTTTATCACTTTTTTCTTATATTTAAAAAAAGCTAGTGGAGGAACTTGTTTTCTTATTAGGTTTGTGTTTTTTAGGGACGTTCCTAAACCGAAGCGTAGAGCTCCTCCAAGACAGAAGGAGAAGAAGGACAAAGACAAAGCACCCAAGAAAGAAAAGGAGGCGGCTGAGGTCAAAGTGGAAGGCTCAGACAACCTGGAGGACGTGCAGGAAGGCGTGAAGCTGGAAGAGGAAGTAACCGATGACCTGGATGGACCCAGGAAGTAAGTGTGGCACCAAACGCTCATCGTTCTACACAGAAACCTGTTCCTGCATCGCTCTAAAACTTCACCGGTTTTTATTTTTTCCCCTCGTAAGGAGAGGTCGCAGGAAAAAAGACGACAAAACGCCACGGCTGCCGAAGAGAAGGTGAGGGAGTCAGGAGGCTTTGTAGAGTGCTGTGATGGTTTTATGTGCCCAACACGTTTCACGAGATGGGACGTTCACTGAACTGGTTTTGTCACTGGTTCAGGAAGAAGCCTCCTGTCCAGTACGTTCGCTGTGAGATGGAAGGATGTGGGACGGTGCTGGCTCATCCTCGCTACCTTCAGGTTGGTCTCAGCGGACACTCGTTTCCCTCTGGTGGTTTTGACCTCGGTCCCACGTTCCTTATTTTAAAGTGGGACAACAGAGAACCTTTATTTAGACGGTTAATCCCACCAAAAGGATAAAACCACCTTTAACTGAACGTTTCTGAATCCTCCTCCATTCACATTCATTTTTCTTCTCTACGTTTTTCTGCTTGCAACTCGTTCTGTTATTTCAACAATTCATGTTTCAAAATGTTCGGCGCATTCAGAACATTTCTGCTGGGACTTTAAGTATTTGTGCAGTTTTTACTTTTTGAAATATTTAGCATTGTCGGCCATGTTTTTCTCATTGAAAATGAATGGAGCGCTCTTTAACTGATCATTTCAGCTTTTGTTCTGGTTCAGCTTTTTTCACTTCACTTTTTCAGCCACTTTTAAGTGTTTTTCTACTTATTTCAGCCTTTTGTGCTAATAATTTCAACTTTGTATGCTCCTTTCAGCCTCTTGTTGTCCATTTAAGCTTTCAGAACAAAAACAGCTTCTTTGAACCTCTTAATCTGAGTTCAGGGGAAAAGAGTGGGTGAAAAATTTGGCACGACTTGGAGGTTAAATAATATCGGGCTGTGAGCTCCCTCCTCTTCTCCACCATGCTCTTTAGTTTTCTGTGTTCAAGTGTGCAGCTTCTTCTTTGATGAAAATGACGAGGAGTTTCGCTCTAATGTCCTCCTTCAGCCAGTCCTGACACAAAGGCAGGAGTGAACAAAATGTTTTATTGTACTGTTGTGATCTCTGCCATATTTAACAGTAATCTTGTTTTTTAAAGATTCAACCTTAAATTACCGTATTTTCCAGCCTATAAGTCAGTTTTTTTAACTAATTTTCATGTCCTGCGACTTATACGGCGAAGCGACATATTTAGGGATTTTTTCCCCATATTTTTAGACCAATTTTTGGCTGAGATATGACCGTTTCCATTCATTCTGACGAAAAAAATGGAGCAGTACCACTTTCGGCCGCTAGGGTCCACCGACCGTTTCCAGCTCATGTGTCGACAGCAGCCTCTTCTGGTCGGACTCACTCTGTCGCAGCACGGCCTCCTGCTCTCTGAAGGTCTGAACTACTGTTACCTCAGTGTTTGTTAGCAAAATAGCTCAAGAACCATAGGACAGATTTTGATGAAACTTAAATTCAGCTGATTTGACCATTATGTGCATTTATTAAGGAAAAGTTCAGCTCAGACAAATCTTTGCTATAATTTTCAGCAAACAAGAACAACTGTTTTTAAGTGTTAATCTTGTTAAAGTCCTACCGTGCACGCTCCTGCGGCCATTTCCGGGTTGTCACCGCTGACGCGTAACATATGCGACACGTCAGCGGTGACGCATAATAGATGTGACGTATACGGCGGTGCGACACGTTTATGGATTTTTCCACTTTATTGGACATAATTGGACTAATGCGACATATAGGGCGGTGCGACTTTTCAGCCGGAAAGTACGGTAATGTAATTCAAACACCCAATAAATCTGTTCACGTTTATTATTTTCAGACAAATGCCAAAGTCTTGTTTTAAAAGAAGCCTTTCTAAATTTCAGCCAGACGCGTCCGACTCCTGTTCTTTATTTTCACAGCACCATATAAAATATCAGCACTTGCTGAAGAAGAAGTACGTTTGTCCTCACCCTTCCTGTGGGAGGCTGTTCCGCCTGCAGAAGCAGCTGCTGCGTCACGCAAAACACCACACAGGTACACAGGTTTGATCCCCGGTCATTCGGAGCGCTCTTGGAGTGGAAACAGGTTAACGTCCGTGTTTTTATTTTTACTTCCAGACCAGAGGGATTACATCTGTGAGTTCTGCGCTCGTGCCTTTAAGAGCTCCCACAATCTGGCCGTGCACCGCATGATCCACACCGGAGAGAAGCCCCTGCAGTCAGTCTTTAACGGCTTTGAACTTTTCTTGTCTTCATTTAGTCGACGTCCATATTTGTTTGTGTTCTGTTGACTGCAGGTGTGAGATCTGCGGCTTCACATGTCGTCAGAAGGCCTCCCTCAACTGGCACATGAAGAAGCACGACGCTGACGCCACCTACCAGTTCTCCTGCTCCATCTGTGGGAAGAAGTTCGAGAAGAAGGACTGCGTGGTGGCCCACAAGGCCAAGAGCCACCCGGAGGTTCTGATCGCCGAGGCGTTAGCCGCCAACGCCGGGGCCCTGATCACGACGCCCGCCTCCCTGCTGGAGCTCCCAGAAAACCCCGTACAAGCCGAGGTCGCCGCCGTGGAGGTGAGCCACGGGCAAGATGGTCACGTGGACCAGCTGGGTCTGGATGGGCAACACGTGAGCCACATGGTCCAACAAGTGAACCCTCAGGTGGTTCTGCTGGGACAAGACCAGAGTCTCCATACGATGCAGGTGCCGGTAACCATTGCCCTGTCCCCAATCGACCCCCCTTCCCCGGCGGACAGCCAGCACCACCTCCAGCTGCAGATGCCCATCCAGTTCGTGCAGAGCGCCCAACAGGTGCAGCAGCTGACCCTCCACCCCAGCCCGGTGGTGGCCCAGCACCAACCCCAGCTCCAGCCTCTGCAGCCGTACCCCTCCCACCAGCAGAGCCACACACAGATCCTGCAGATGACCTTCCAGCCGCTCAGCCACGCTCGTCAGATCCCCATGTTAAGCTCCTCCCAGCAGCTCCACGCCCTGCAGCCAGCTGCCCCGAGCCCCCCGCTGCTGTCCACCCCCCAACAGAGCCAGGACCCAGCCTCCAGCAGCACCGACTGCTTCATCCTGGACAATCAGGTGCTGTCCTCCTCCTCTCCGTCAGGCAGCTCCCTCCAGCAGACAGAGGGGGTGGTGTGGGAGCAGACGGGACAGGGGGTGGTTCTGGCTGACAGCACTGAGAGACACATGCAGATGATGTAATGTTTACCTGACGCACTGTGTCAGCAGCAGGTACATGTAGGAACCCTGACGTGTCACACTTTGTAGCTTTAGTCTGCGTCAGGGAAACAAGTGGTTTGTTTCTTTGTACATATTAGTCCTGGAACTAGCTGTGTGTGAGTGTGTGTTCACACATTTAGGTTGCAGTTATGCAAATATGTAGCCCACCTCTGAGGAGAACACAGTAAATCATAAGACTAATAATAATGTGTGGCATCAAATGAAATAATTTATTAAACAGATTATGACGTTTGTGAATGACTCAGTATGAGGGGAGATCATTCAGCTTACAGCACTGGACTGCTTTTATTTTATTACTTTTCTTAGAGAAATTAAACATTAATAAAAATATTATGGTTACAGATGTGGAGGAAACGTGTCAATCCCTGGAAGAAAGGCTCAAAACAAACAAACAAATGGAGGGTGAAACGTTTCTATAAAAAAGAAACTGTCCAGATGTCCCGACTGAGACTTGTTGGATTTGGTACCTGGATTATTGAGCATGAACTTTGTTGACTCAAAACAAAACGTTTGTCCAGTTTGTGGACGATCCAGAAACATTAGTGTTCATGAGTTAAAGCAGCTAAAACAAAAACAACAGAAATCATTTGTCACTAACTTTATAAGTGTTTTTTTTTTTTTAAAAGCAAAGTTGTGTAGAATGTGATCGTGTGTCACGTTGATTTGTTTGAGCACAACCACAAGCTGTCGTTTATAAGCTGTAAATAAATGACCTAACATTGATCATGTCTGACGAAGAACTTGATTTTAGCAGAACAGCCAGATTTAATGTTCTCAGTTTGTTTTTTATTGTCTTTGGGAACCAGAATGTTGTCTGTGTGTGTGTGAAGGACATTAAAACATCCTCTTGAACCCAAGCAGCTGCAGATGGAAGTAACATCTGGTCCAGGACCATCTTCAAGCAGAATGTCCATCAGGACATGTCCTTCAGCAGAATGTCCATCAGGACATGTCATTCAGCAGAATGTCCATCAGGACATGTCCTTCAAGCAGAATGTCCATCAGGACATGTCCTTCAGCAGAATGTCCATCAGGACATGTTGATCCTCTCCAGTTCCCGCTGCACGGCGTACTGCTTCAGAGTTCTTTTAGGAGGAATCAGAGTGTTACTCAGTCCCACCCTCCTCTTCTTCGTTTGCTGCTGCTCGGGCTCCTTGTTGCTTGAGTCCTGCTGGAGGCTCCGGGGTCCTCCACCCGCTGACGGAGCTGAAGTGTCTTCCCGCACATCTGGATGGGGGTCACTGAGAGGAACGGGGTTCTGGAGGTCACTGTCGTGGGCGAACTTGCACTTGATGCCGAACCTGCAGCGTCCATCCTTCCTGTAGGACACACACACCCTCCTGCCTCCGATCTGTGCGGGTCTGGCCTGCACGGTGAGGGGCACGTGCTTCTGCAGGGCGCTGAGCTTCTGCTCTGCCCGGGCCCTGAACGGGTTGGAGAACACACTGCTGTCGGAGGAGGCGTGCAGGGAGGGAGGCGGCAGCCTGTTGGCTGCAGGAGAGCCTGCAGGGGGCGCTGGAGGAGGAGGCGCTGATGATGATGATGATGAAGGCTCAGGCTCTGAATCGCTTGACGCTGAACCAGACTCCAGTAAAAAGTTGCGAGTCTTTTTAACCATCGCATCGTCCTCAAGTGAGCTTGAAAAGGAAATAAAAAGTATCCAGGTTCACTCCGTGCTACTGTATGACAACTTGCACTTGTGCTGAATGGTTTACTCACCGAGTTCTCACAGTGTTTACGTGCTGCACCTCCTCCTCCACCTCCTCCTCGCTGTCAGAAGACACTCCGTAGCTGACCAGGGAGTTCATGCTCAAGCTAAGCTAATTAGCTTAGTTAGCTCGGTCTCACTGCAAAAGGACGGCAGTGATGTCCTTAACAGAGCTTCCACTAGAGGAACTACAGTTATTTATGATGATAATAACGTAACAGCAAAGTATACAATTAATTTATCTTTACAGGAAACCTCAGGATGGCTGCCGCTGCGCTCAGCTGCTTACTGCTTTGCATTTAGATTCTGGTGTTCTGCAGCAGCGACACCTGCAGGCCAGGCGTGGAACTGCAGCTTCTGTGATAGGTAAAATTATTTAGGTGGGGGAGCATTTAGTTGTTATATAATAATGTACATACTATTTGAAGGTGGGGGAGCATTTAGTTGTTATATAATAATGTACATACTATTTGAAGGTGGGGGAGCATTTAGTTGTTATATAATAATGTACATACTATTTGAAGGTGGGGGAGCATTTAGTTGTTATATAATAATGTACATACTATTTGAAGGTGGGGGAGCATTTAGTTGTTATATAATAATGTACATACTATTTGAAGGTGGGGGAGCATTTAGTTGTTATATAATAATGTACATACTATTTGAAGGTGGGGGAGCATTTAGTTGTTATATAATAATGTACATACTATTTGAAGGTGGGGGAGCATTTAGTTGTTATATAATAATGTACATACTATTTGAACAAATAAGTTACATAGTGAATTTCAATTAAATCCAGTTTATTTATTTATCCAGTTGAACCACTAGACTGAGGAACAGCCTCTACCCTGAAGCTGTTAGATTCATAAATCCCAATTAGGATTATCACTGTGGGGAAAAATCACTGTAATGCCACTTTGATTACTGCTATGTGCTGCTGGTTATCTATGCTGCTGATCTCATGCTGCTGATTATTTCATGCTGCTGTATTAATTCGTACTCACACAGACTCGTTTGTGCTGCTGTTGTTTGGCGCATTGTTTCTTTTTATTGTATTCTTAGTTTAGCGTATTTCTCAGTTTACAAATTACGTAGATCCTTAGTACAGTTTATTTTACAATTTATATTCTTCCTGTTGTTGGATGTAACTGGGACCCTGTGTACACAATTTCGTTCTACCTCATGAACCACATGTGATGTGAATGACAAAAAAGAACCTTGAATCCTTATATAAAGCCAAGTCACAACAGAAGTTATCTCAGGGCACTGTAAAGAAACATTCACATAGGCCTACATTATAAATACCAGTTAGTAAAGTTATCTAAGGAAGTAAGGAAGGAAGCCACAGTCTTCATTTCATCGCAGTCTCTCATCTTGAGCAAGTGCAAAGGCAATAGTGGAAAGGAAAAACTCCCTCATAACAGGAAGGTAACATCTAGCAGAACCAGATTCAGGACAAGCGGCCATCTGCTTCAACCGGCTGGGCTTAAGAGGAACAGGAAGGAGAAACAAACAGAATGGAGGTGAGCAGGTCCCTGGGAGGAAAGGGAAAAGAAATAAACATAAAGATAGAAACAATTACAAATACAAAAATATTAATTTTATGAAATTAGGTCAATTTGTCCTCCAATAGTCTAAGCCTATAGCAGCATAACTAAGGGATAGGTCAGGAAACCTGAGCCAACCCTATCTATAGGATTTATCAAAAAGGAAAGTCTTAATCCCAGTCTTAAAACTGGACAATGTGTCAGCTTCACAGACAGAAACAGGAAGTTGGTTCCACAAGAGAGGAGCCTGATAACTGAAAGATCTTCCTCCCATTCTGCTTCTGGAAACTCTAGAAACCACAAGTAAACCAGCAGTCTGAGAAGGAAGTACTCTGTTAGGAAAATATTCATGTCAAGTTTATTGCCATTCTCATGTGGTACATGGGGTGGAACGAAATTACAATTTGTACTCAAGGTCCCAGTTACACCCAAAAATGGCAAAAATATAAAGTATTAAAAAAAAAAACAGTATACGTACAGTATAAGGATCTAAGATATGATCTGATATACACTAAATGAAAGCCAAACGGTACGCTAAAAGATCTAAGATATCTACTAATGTAAAACAATACAGCATATCAACAGCAGCCCGAACATGAGTCGGTTGAACATATGGGTATGAATGAATACAGCAGCATGAAATAATCAGCAGCACAGATGAAGTGATATCACCAATTAAAGTGTCTGGGATTTTCTTGGTTAGGGATTTATGAGTCTAACAGCTTCAGGATAGAAGCTGTTCCTCAGTCTAGGGCAGGGCTATTCAACAAAACTGCTCAGTAGGCCACAGTTACTGAAAACCAGCAGCTCGGGGGCCGGTCATCCAGCAAAAATCATTATGTAAATAAACCAAGTTTTACAATGACCCGTTACCTTGTTTATTTTATTGCGTTGAATCATAACTGCAATAAAAATAAAATAAAAACCAGACCACCCCCCCCAAAAAATGAATATATGCATATA
>JBBPBX010051993.1:12375-24378 GCA_038048925.1 Garcialebias charrua
GTAGAAGCTGTTCCTCAGTCTAGTGGTTCTACACTTAATGCTCCTCAACCTCCTTCCTGAGGGGAGTGGGGCAAAAAGTGTGTGTGCTGGGTGAGTGGGGTCTTTCATGATGCAGGTGGCCCTCTTCCTGCATCTGGAGGTGTAGATGTCTGTGATGGTGGGGAGACTGACTCCAACATCTTCTGTGCAGCCTTCACCACTCTCTGCAAAGCTTTTCTTTCTGCAGCTGTGCAGCCTCCATGCCACACGTTGATGATGGAGCACAGGATGCTCTCCACTGCACACCTGTAAGAAGATGAGGACTGAGCTTCTCAGACCAGCTCGTCTCATCCGCCTGAGGAAGTAGAGTCTCTGATGACCTTTCTTGCTCTGTCTGAAATCCACGACCATCTCCTTTGTATTTTTCACATGGATGTCAAGGTTTTTCTTCCTGTAACAGTGATCCGGGTGTTCTTGGAACACCTATATGGAACAATAAGTTATTTAGTATAAGATGGAGCTAGGTTGTTGAGAGCTTTGTAGGTTAGAAGTAAGATTTGGAATTCAACTCTGAATTTGACAGATAGCCAATGGAGGGAAGGGAAGTCTGAGATCGTCACCATTGTATGTTCCCATACAATGAGGAAATTAGTTCTCTGTATTTAACCCATTGCACGAGGTACACTCAGGTGGAGCTGTGGGCATCTATGTGGGCTCCCTGGGAGCAACTGGGAATTGGGTGTCTTGCTCAGAGACACCACAATGTGTGTGAATGGCTGGGAGTCGAAGCACAACTTTTTGGTCCCAAGTTGACTGCTCTACCTCTACCCCATCTTGGCCCCCACTCGGAGAGAAGCTAAAACTGGAGACATGTGATCTCTCCCACTAACTCCAGTTAAGACTCTGGCAGCAGCATTGTGGATCAACTGAAGACATTTTAAAGAAGTATTTGGACACCCAGATAATAAAACATTACAATAGTCCAGTCTAGATGTGACAAATGCATGAAACAGTTTTTCTGCATCATTTTTTGATGTTTCTAATTTTAACAATAATACACAGGTGGAAGAAAGCAATGCAACTCTTCATTGTGCAAATAACTTTTAGTCTGACTAGTTTGAAGTCTGTCCTTGAGTAATATTTTCAGGCAAGCTAAAGCTTTTAATCTTTAAAAACAAAAATTCATAATTTACAGAGTTAAAAACTACAAACACAAAATAATGCAAATAGAAATGAATGGCAAATAAGGATACATTAAATTTAAAATGTATAATTTTAATTGTCACCTTGTCATAATTGTATAGTTCACATTAAAGTCCATTTCACAGCCTGTATGAAGCTGTACAAATAAAGTTAAAACATCCGATTGTTTAAAGCTCAGAACATGTTCTCAGTTTTTAGTATACTGATTTTTTATTTTTTATTTTTTTAACAGGAAAACAATAGTACATAATCACAGATGGTTGAATTCAGACAACAAAAAGAAAAATGATTGCTTCTCTAACATGGAAGGAACTGAAATTAAAAAGTTCAAAGGTAACTTTCAGCATGCGTGAGTTTCCAGTTAATAAAACATACCAAAAAGGAAATTACTTGGATGAGTAGACAATATGTGATAATGATTTTATGTAGTTTGTGTGCTTTTTGTTTCAGGACTTCCTGAACGATAAAACATTTAGCTGAACTTTGGCATGAAGGCATGGACCGGTTTAGCAATAATGATCTACAGTAGTAGGACTCGCACAGTATTTAATGAGCTGAAGTACAATTTTTTTTTTAATATATAAGTGTGGGAGGATTTGCAGACCTCAAATTGCTCAAGCATCTGTTTTGATAAAAACACTTTAATACAGCTGCTGTAGAAAAGTGAGAGTTTCAGCAGCTTTCATTCTCCGTCACATCTTTTCACAACAACTGGACTCTAATGTGAAAGGTGCAGTGCTTCCAAACCCATTTTATCATCCTTAATTCTCAATAAAGCCGTTATTTTGTAATATCACTCCTCTCTCTGTCGGAATCCCACTGTCTGCAGCCCTCTCCAAGATAGCCGCCAATTGACACCAGCTGACGGTCATCCATCTAACGAGGAGCTCCTCTACTTAAGGCTGCAGTCCAGTGAGATCCAATGCTGAAATGAAACATGAAGTCACGAGCCCGATCAGTTTGAAGAGCGTTTTGGATCGGGGATCTAGTAAAGGTGGACGTAAATACTTTATGTATTTCTTGACGTCGACAGGTCTAAGTAGAAGACTGTAAGTAGTTTAGGGATGGGACCATTAGATGGCAGTAATACACCGGAAGGTTGTAAGCTGCCGTTAAACCTCACGGAAGACGAAGAAGAAGAAGATCCAATGCTGGCACATTGTGCCTCAACCGGTATTTATGACTTCAGCCAGAAAGTATTGATCTGATAAGAATGCTTACCTTGTGATCTTGTGCCCACAGTTTTGTGAATCCTTGGATCCTGTTTTCCGTCTGCCAGTTCCTGCCTTGTTGCCACTCGCTTGCCAATCCACTCTGGAGTCCTGAAGTCCTTTCAGAACCTCGACCCAACATCCCCCTGTAAGATAACAAACAGAGCATCAGTTTTTGATCCACCTATCTCACCAGAAGGACCCTGACCCTGTTCTCTCTTCCAGGCACTCCAGAGACCCCAAGTGTTCCATTTCACCTGTACATAATAAACACTATTATAATTGTTAAACTGAGTTTTGCTTCTGTTCTGGTCTCTTACCACTCTGGGTTCAGTCGGTCCTTACAGAATGCTCCAGCCATAACCGACCCAGAACGAGACCAGAAACGAGCAAACTCCATCCTATTTCCAGATGGATCGTATGACCATGGTCGAGGAGACGCTTCAGCGGGTCTTGGCTCAACAAGACGCCACACAGGAAACCATGAAGGAACTTGGAGGTATGGTTTATACTTTAACCCAAAGCCTCACACCCTCAGCTCCTGCTGCTTCCTCTGTTAGAGACACTCCTAACACGATGCCCGAGACCGGTGCCTCAAACCAGCAGCTAATTACGAAACCGTCTGAACTATTTTCTGGAGACCCTCATTCATGTGGAGGTTTCCTCCTGCAGTGTAAACTAGCGTTCAGAGCGGCCCCTCAACTTTACACAACAGAATCAGCTAAAATCACGTATTTCATCAGTCAACTGAAGGGTGATGCACTTAGTTGGGCAAATTCTTACTTACAGTTTCATAACATTGATTATATCACCTTTGATACCTTGTTAAAGGAATTCAGCCGAATCTTCGACCGACCCCTACAACAACCCAACGCCGTAAAGCGGCTCCTTGGACTCCCTCAGGGAGGTCGGCCTGTCGCGGAGTACGCCCTGGAGTTCCGTATCCTCGCTGCCCAGACCGGATGGAACGACCTTGCACTTAAAGGTACTTTTTTAAGTTCCCTCTCCGATTCCATCAAGGACCAGATCGCCGCTAGAGATGAACCTGAGAGTTTTGACGAGCTAATCGACCTAGCGGGTGCTATTGACGAACGTTTCTGGGAGCGGAGGAGAGAGAAGGACTACAACTCCCGTCATCGTTCCACTTCCGGATTCGCCACGTCATCAGGTGAGCCCCGCGCCTACAAGAACTCGTTTTCAAACTACAAGTCCCAGAGAGACAGAGATCCCGTGTCATTTCCTCGTCACGTCGTTCCCACAGAACGTTTTCATTCATCTCCTGAACCTGAGCCCATGCAAATAAGCAAATTTCGTCTGTCTCCTGAGGAGAGACAAAGACGCAGTGACAATAATGCCTGTATGTACTGTGGAAAGACCGGGCACTACCGGAGAGATTGTCCTTTCCTGGGAAACGAGAACGCCCGCCAATAAAGAGAGAGATTTTGGTGGGCACTTCTGCTCTCTCCTCCGCCTGTTGACTTTTATTACCCACAATTATCCAAATCCACCACAATCATCATCCTGTTCCAGCTTTGTTGGATTCTGGTGCAGAACAAAATTTGATTAGTTTAGACCTGGTTCAAGGGTTATCTCTGCCCACTCGGGAGATTCCTCCCATCTGTATAGCCGGGTTACTGGTGAAACTTTAGACCAGATTACTCTAAAGACTTCTGACCTTCGTCTAGTTATTTCAGGTAATCATCACGAGACTATTGATTTTTTTGTATTTAAAGCTTCCACTCCCCAACTTATTCTTGGATACCCTTGGTTAAAAAAGCACAACCCGACTATTAACTGGGAGTTGGGGAGAATTGAAAAATGGAGTGACAAGTGTCTAGCACAGTGCCTACGTTCTGCTGTCACATCTCAACCTGAGGAAGTTGTGTCACACGAGGAAGTAGACGTCTCTGAGATCCCATCTGTTTACCATGATTTGGCTCCCGTTTTTAGTAAACAACATGCTTTGTCTCTACCTCCCCACCGTCCCTATGATTGTACAGTCGACTTCCTACCTGGTGCCACATTACTGGCTAGTCGATTGTATAACTTGTCGAGACCTGAAAGAGAGTCCATGAAGAAATACATTGAGGAATCTCTTGAATCTGGCATAATACGTCCTTCTACTTCTCTTGTAGGTACTGGGTTTTTCTTTGTGGGGGAAAAATGGATGGGACTCTACGTCCATGTATTGATTATAGGGGTCTTAACAATATCACAATAAAAAATAAATATCCATTACCTCTGATTGATTCCATATATGAACAACTCCCGTCTGCTACCATCTTTTCTAAATTGGATCTCAGAAGCGCCTACCATTTGGTATCAATTAAAGAGGGGGATGAGTGGAAAACCGCTTTCAAGACACCACTCGGACATTTTGAGTATTTGATAATGCCTTTTGGTTTGTCTAATGCACCAGCTGTGTTCCAGGCATTG
This sequence comes from Garcialebias charrua, assembly GCA_038048925.1. NCBI lineage: Eukaryota > Metazoa > Chordata > Actinopteri > Cyprinodontiformes > Rivulidae > Garcialebias > Garcialebias charrua. Next base: position 17,205 of record JBBPBX010051993.1, read on the forward strand.
ATCAATGATGTCCTACGTGACTTTATAGGGGACTTTGTTTTTGTTTACTTAGATTATATCCTTGTTTATTCAAGAGATGAGAAAGAGCACTGTAACCATGTACGTAGAGTCCTTCAGAGACTCTACGAGAACCAATTATTTGTTAAAGGAGAAAAGTGTGAGTTTCATTTGACATCAGTATCGTTCTTGGGGTTCATTTTTGAGAGTGGTTGTTATCGTACTGACCCCGAGAAGACCAGAGCGGTGGAGGAGTGGCCAGTTCCGGAGAACAGGAAATAGCTTCAGCGTTTCCTTGGTTTTGCAAACTTTTACAGACGATTCATAAAGGACTATCGCCGCACCTCTCTCTCAACTTACCTCCATAAACCTGGTCTTCAAGTGGACTCCCGAGGTAGATGCTGCTTTCAACAGACTCAAAAAACTATTTTCTTCTACACCAGTTCTATGCCATCCTGACCCAAGCCATCAATTCATCCTGGAAGTGGATGCCTCAAACTCTGGGGTGGGTGCCGTTTTGTCACAACGTTCTTCCAAGGATAAAAAGGTCCACCCTTGTGCCTTTTTCTCATGACGGTTATCACAGGCCGAGAGAAACTATGATGTTGGCAACCGCGAGTTATTGGCAGTGAAACTGGCATTAGAAGAGTGGCGCCATTGCTTGGAGGGTACTCCTACCCCTTTTTTGATATGGACAGACCACAAAAACCTTACATACCTGAGAGAGGCAAAGAGATTGACCCCAGACAGGCACGATGGTCCCTTTTCTTTAACCGATTTAACTTTGTCCTGACTTTTAGACCTGGCTCAAAGAACGTTAAACCAGATGCTCTCTCCCGTCAGTTCTCTTCCCCAGATTCTCCGGACGTTGAGGAAACCATTATTCCACCAGTTTCTGTCGTGGGAGTTCTCACCTGGCCCATCGAGAAGGAAGTTATGGATGCTCAAAAAGATGAACCTGAGCCTGGCACGGGTCCCCCCGGCAAACTTTTCGTTCCCTCTAACATGAGGGGTAAGGTATTGGACTGGCTCCATTCACACAAACTGTCCTGTCATCCTAGCACCTCCCGTATGCTCTCTTTGGTTAAGACTCATTTCTGGTGGCCCACACTCACCCAAGATGTCAAGTCCTATGTTTCAGCCTGTCCGACCTGTGCGAGGAACAAAACTGGTAATCAACCTCCTGCCGGACTCCTCCAACCCTTGCCCATGCCCGGCCGTCCTTGGTCTCATATTGCTATGGACTTCGTCACGGGTCTGCCCCCTTCTGAAGGTAATACCGCTATCTTCACCATCATCAACCATTTTTCAAAGCCTGCTCATTTCATTCCCTTACCCAAGCTTCCCTCTGCTTCTGAGACAGCTCACCTTCTTATCACACATGTGTTCCGCATTCATGGTATCCCCTCTGATATTGTGTCGGATCGGGGGCCCCAGTTTATCTCGCAGGTCTGGAAGAGTTTTTGCACAACTCTGGGGGCTACCTCCAGCCTCACTTAGGGTTATCACCCTCAATCAAATGGTCAGGCTGAGCGGTGTAATCAGGAACTTGAGACCGCCCTCCGGTGCGTCGCCGAACGTAACCCCTCAGCCTGGAGCAAGCATCTGATTTGGGTTGAGTACGCCCACAACGCTCACAAGTCCTCTGCCATAGGTATGTCCCCGTTCGAGGCTTCTCTTGGATACTTTCCCCCCTTGTTTCCCAGTCAGGAGATCAACGTTCCGGTTCCGTCTGTCCTGCACCACTTCCGCCGTTGCCGGCGGGTCTGGCGGGAGACGAGGGCGGCCCTCTCACACGGCTGCTCAGAATAAGACAATTGCTGACCGCCGTCACTCTACGGCTCCTGTGTACAAGGTGGGTCAAAGGGTCTGGCTCTCCACTAGGGACATTCCTATTAGGGGCACCACGAGGAAGATGGCTCCTCGTTTCATCGGACCTTTTCCGATCACGAGGATCATCAACCGTTCTGCGGTGCGTCTTCAACTCCCCTTGTCTATGCGGATTCACCCCACGTTCCACGTCTCTCAGGTCAAGCCGGTCTCCGAGAGCCCTCTGTGCCCGCTCTCCAACCTTCCTCCTCCTGCCCGGCTGATCGACAACCACCCGGCCTTCACTGTCCGGGCCATTTTGGACGTTCGTCGCTATGGCCGGGGTTTTCAATATCTGGTTGACTGGGAGGGCTATGGACCTGAGGAGTGGTCTTGGATTCCCCGCTCGTTCATCCTGGATCCCAGCCTCATTACCGCCTTCTTCAACGCCCACCCGGAGAAGCGCCGCGGACCGCCCGGAGGCGTTTCTTGAGGGGGGGGGGTACTGTCGGAATCCCACTGTCTGCAGCCCTCTCCAAGATGGCCGCCAATTGACACCAGCTGACGGTCATCCATCTAACGAGGAGCTCCTCTACTTAAGGCTGCAGTCCAGTGAGATCCAATGCTGGAGCATTGTGCCTCAACCGGTATTTATGACTTCAGCCAGAAAGTGCTGATCTGATAAGAATCCTTACCTTGTGATCTTGTGCCCACAGTTTTGTGAATCCTTGGATCCTGTTTTCCATCTGCCAGTTCCTGCCTTGTTGCCACTCGCTTGCCAATCCACTCTGGAGTCCTGAAGTCCTTTCAGAATCTCGACCCAACATCCCCCTGTAAGATAACAAACAAAGCATCAGTTTTTGATCCACCTATCCCACCAGAAGGACCCTGACCCTGTTCTCTCTTCCAGGCACTCCAGAGACCCCAATTTCACCTGTACATAATAAACACTGTTATAATTGTTAAACTGAGTTTTGTTTCTGTTCTGGTCTCGTACCACTCTGGGTTCAGTCGGTCCTTACACTCTCTCTTTTAAGCTGTCTGCAATGTCTGGCAGGTTTGTATGTAAATTCTCTTTTCGCTGAGAGCATTGTAAAAATGGCAGAACATAACAGAACTGAACTGAAGGTGGCACATCTGGATTTAATGACATCAGTGAGCACTCAAATCCAGCTACTAGGGAGCACAAGCCAGTGTATTTCTTGTGCCGGTCCCAAGCCCAGGTAAATGGCGAGGGTTGTGTCAGGAATGGAATCTAATGTAAAACCCTTTTGCCAAAATCATAATGCGAGTTCATCAAAGTGAAACCATGCCGGATCGGTCGAGGCCCAGGTTAACAATGACCGGCACCGGTGCTGTTGACAAATAGGGTGCCAGCGGAAATTGTACTACTGTTAGTCGAAGACCACGAGGAGGGAAACATGTCAGGAGACAGAGGGAGAAGAGGAAAGTGAAGAATGTAGGACTGAGGGTTGCAACTCTAAATGTGGGGACAATGACAGGCAAAGGTAGAGAGCTGGCTGACATGATGCAGAGAAGAAAGGTAGATGTTTTATGTGTCCAAGAGACCAAGTGGAAGGGCAGCAAGGCTCGCAGCATTGGAGCAGGGTTCAAACTGTTTTACCATGGTGTGGATAGAAAGAGAAATGGAGTAGGGGTGGTCCTGAAGGAGGAGTTGGCAAAGAATGTAGTAGAGGTGAAGAGAGTGTCAGATAGGGTGATGTGTCTGAAGGTAGAAGTAGAAGGTCTGATGCTAAACATAGTCAGTGGTTATGCTCCACAGGTTGGATGTGATGGGGAGGAGAAAGATACATTTTGGAAAGATTTGGATGAAGTGATAGAGAGTATTCCCAGGGAGGAAAGAGTGGTGATTGGAGCAGACCTGAATGGACATGTTGGTGAAGGAAACAGAGGGGATGAGGAAGTGATGGGTAGGTTTGGTGTCAAGGAAAGAAACCAGGAAGGACAGATGGTGGTGGATTTTGCCAAGAGAATGGAAATGGCTATAGTCAATACCTATTTCCAAAAGAGGGAGGAACATAGAGTGACCTATAAGAGTGGAGGAAGGAGTACACAGGTCGACTACATTCTGTGTAGAAGAGGAAACCTGAGGGAGATTGGAGACTGTAAGGTTGTGGCAGGGGAGAGTGTGGCCAGACAGCATCGGATGGTTGTGTGTAGAATGACTGTTGTTGTGAAGAAGAGAAAAAGAGTAAAATCAGAGAAGAAGACCAAATGGTGGAAGCTAAAGAAGGAAGAATGTTGTGAGAAATTCAGAGAGGAGCTGTTAAAGGCTCTGGGTGGTAAGAAAGAGCTTCCAAGTGACTGGACTACTACAGCAACAGTAATTAGAGAGACAAGAAGGAAGGTACTTGGTGTGTCTTCTGGACAGAAAATGGATGATAAGGAAACCTGGTGGTGGAATAGTGAAGTGCAGGACGCTGTTCAAAGAAAGAGATTAGCCAAGAATATGACAGTGAGAGGACTGAAGAGGATTAGTGCCAGTCTGTGAAAGCTGCACGAGATGTGCTGAACGAAGCTGAGCTGTTGCACTGATTCGAACTCTGATATGTTCTCATTCAGGAAATAAACCGTCTGATCACTCAGAAACCCATTGTCTTCCTTAAAAAAACTACACAACGCAGAGTCGAGGGGTTACCTGAGCTGGCTTGGTACAGTGGAGTGAAGCAGAACCCGGTTACATGGGCTATATGCACAGAGCGGCGTGACGTATTTCCGGTTTAAAATAGTATCGTATACAAGCTTCCGGTTGTAACACACACTCCAGCTTTACGAAAGTCAGAAAAGGCGAGTGGTACGATTTAAACTGAGTGTTTGTTTTTGTTTTGTATTTTTTGTATATTGTGGTTGTGTCTACACAATGACATGTAAAAAAACAATGTTTTCGTTCCAAAGAAGAGAAGATAGCTTATCAAGCTATCACTGTTGTGTTCCCAAGTGTACAGGGTCAGCTCGATGTAACTCTACTTTGAGTTTCTTTTCATTTCCTAAAGAAGATGAGTTGAGGAAGAAGTGGATTATCAACATTCGCCGGGATAATTTTGCAATTACGAACCACAAAAGGTCTGTAGTCGTCATTTTGTGCCAGCTGATATGGGCAATGAGCATTTTAAAATATAATAAAACAGTGCCACCTGTTGGATCAGTAATTGCAAGTGTGTTTGTTTTTTTCTAAAAAATGCAAAAAGCTTCATTTCTGTAACTCCTGCATTCTGAAAAGCTTTAGGATTCTTTGAGATTTTAACCAAAGATGTTGCTCTATTAACAGATTTGCAAGTTATGCCCACCTGATGTCCTTTTGGAGCCAGATAGAACCAGCCACAAATGACATCATTCGTGTGACCAGAGCTCAGATTATTCAATCTGTTGTTTCAACAGTAAGCTTTTACTCTCTCTCTTATTTGAATATGTATTGATGTTTTAGTTACAAACATCGCACAACGCTGTGATTTTAATCTTTGGTTATATTAAAGCATAAACATTATTTTTATTTGCAGTCTCTCCAGCCCATTGATGATTTTTTTCTCTTTATGACATATCACTGGGGCCAGTGCAGAAAGACCTAGCTCACAAATTTAAGATCCATCAGTCCACTGTGAGCCGTATCATCACCACCTGGGCTAACTTCCTTTACACGGTGCTTGGAGCAATTGGCATCTGGCTGGATGAGGAGACAGTTAAGCAGAATCTACCTGAAGTCATACCTGCCTTCCTGAAGAAGAAGCAGCTGTCAGGAGCAGATGTTAAGAAGACACAGTCTATTGCAAGGCTCAGAGTTCACGTGGAGCATGTGATCAGAAGGGTTAAGGAGCACAAACTCTTCAACACCGAGATCCCCTTGTCCCTAACTGGCTGCACTAACCAGCTTTTTGCTGTGGCCTGTGTCCTGGTCAACTACCAGAAGGGCCCCTCGTTAAAACCTGGGCCAGAAAATGACTGTTTGACAGTTTGTATATACAACTGTTTAAAAAAAATATATATAATTGCCTCAATTGATTTTGAAGTAATTTGCTCATTTTAATGTAATTTACAATTTTTTTTGTATTTTTTGTTGTACTATATAACAATCTTCTAACAGTATATTAATTTTACATTCGTCTAATCTAATACTGTGTATTTCTAGTTGTTTATAACTTTACAAGAATCATTTGTTTTTAAGTATGTTGATAATTTAATGGCTTTTTCATTATCAATTGTGAGTTGTCCAAATAAGATCCACCAATTTCATATTTTGTGAAATCTTTACTGTTAAATAGTTGTCCCAAACCTGTTGCACATTTGTGTATATGTATATAAAAAATCTTCACAAAAACAAATCTAATTTTTTTTTAAATCTTGAAACAATCACAACAATTGCTTTGTAATGGAAACAAAAACAGCTTCTGAAAGAAACAAAAATATTTGCATTACAACATGAGCAATTAACATATTAAGGATACTACAATTACAGCAACTTAATTTTACTGTAAATACTGTTGAACAAGTAATATTAACTTGACAACTTTGTGTTTTTAATTTTAACCAACAGATAGGTATTTTGAGAGGTAAGTACAAAAGAAAAACAAATCACATTTCTGTTTCAGAGTGGTCAGCATTACCTCATCCCTATGAACGCGCTGCACAAACATGTCATCATTAGCACATACAACAAAATCACACCATGACATTCCAGTGATGAGCAACTGCCCCTGTATCTGCCAGTAATATGAATGACTTTTCTTAAGTTTGTGCTGGCCTTGTTCCACCATTAAGTATCCACAGTCGATGTAGCTCTGGGCGTTTGGACACTTAATTTCCACCAAGCCAAATGCTGGTCTCCAGTGGATCATACACCAGTCCATCAGGTGATGCTCCCAACCATGGCACATCTGGATGCACAACAAGCCCACACTGCGTTGTGTTCACATTTTTCATGGTTGCATAGTCGTTCAAAGCTCCTGCTTCCATGTCAAGCCCTCTCTTCATGTGTGAAGTTGCTCTTACTCCCCGGATGATTCTCTCTGCCAAATTGTCAGCTGATTTGTCACCTCGCACATGACACACCTCTCTGAAGTGAGATGCTGTCACCCTCTCCTTCCTTAGAAGATGCCAATCAGGTGCTGCACTTTGACCTCTTGTTGAAGCTTCTATTAGACGAGACTGGGACAGTGTCACACTCAGTGAGTGCAGATGAAGTTGTTCCTGGCTCGTTGGTACAAAACTACAGTCAGTTGGTGTGATGTGGTAGTCGTCCAGTGGTAACTTTGGATAAGGTGGTGCATCTTCATGTATCGTCTTGCCATGAGGAAACAATGGAGGATGGTGATAAGACAGAAAACTGCCAGCCTGCACTTTTCCAAACTGAGAG
>JBBPBX010051994.1:0-13558 GCA_038048925.1 Garcialebias charrua
GTGAATAGAAGGGGGCTCAGCACACATCCTTGTGGGGCCCCTGTGTTCAATGTGATGGTGCTAGATGTGTTACTCCCGATCCGTACTGTCTGTGGTCTCCCGGTCAGGAAGTCTAGCAGCCAGTTACACATTGAGGTGTTCAGCCCCAGACTGTCCAGTTTAAGGATGAGCTGTTGGGGGATGATGGTGTTAAATGCCGAGCTGAAGTCGATGAACAACATTCTAACATAGGAGTCCTTCGTGTCCAGATGTGTGAGAGCTGTGTGAAGGGCAGAGGAGATGGCATCGTCGGTTGAGCGATTAGGTCGGTATGCAAATTGGAAGGGATCCAGGGAGTCAGGGAGGACAGATGTGATGCTTTTCATGACTAGCCGTTCAAAGCACTTCATCAGGATGGGGGTGAGTGCTACTGGGCGATAGTCATTGAGGCATGCGGGCGTTGCCTTCTTTGGGACAGGGATGATGGTGGTGGCTTTGAAACAGGTGGGGACGATGGCCTGGCTCAGTGAGATGTTAAAGATGTCCGTGAAGACCGCTGCGAGTTCCCCTGCACAGTCCTTCAGCACACGACCAGGTATGTTGTCAGGACCAGAGGCCTTCCGGGCGTTAATCTTGATGAATGATCGCCTTACGCTGTCTGAGGACAGCGTCAGCACCTGGCCATCAGGAGAGGGGGGGAGTTTATGTGCTGGTGTGCTGTTACTTGCCTCGAACCGAGCAAAGAACTCATTCAGTTCATTCAGCGCAGAGGCTGAGCTGTCACAGGTCTGGGGGGGTGGTTTGTAGTTTGTGATGGTCTGTATTCCCTGCCACAGACTGCGTGTATCCCTGCTGTCCTTGAAACGGTGAGCTATTTTCCCAGAATACTGCTTCTTTGCCTTTCTGATGCCCCGGTCCAGGTTGTTTCTGGCTGCCCTCAGGCCCACCTGATCTCCCGCTTTGAAGGCAGCATTCCTGGCTCTCAGGAGTCTGTAAACCTCAGCTGTCAGCCATGGCTTCTGGTTAGCCCGAACAGTGATGGTTTTAAGGTTGGTTACATCATCAATGCACTTGGTGATGTATGAACATACAGTGTCTGAGTACTCCTGGAGACATGTGGTGTTGTTTGTGGTAGCAGCTTCTTTGAACATACTCCAATCTGTGGTGTCAAAACAGTCCTGGAGTGCCTCTGAAGACCCCTCTGGCCACACTCGTATCTGCTTGCGGACTGGTTTTGTGACTTTCACCAGTGGCCTGTATGCTGGCTTTAGCATAACACAGATATGGTCAGAAGCACCAATGTGGGGGAGGGGGATGGCTCTGTAGGAATTTTTCATGGTGGTGTAAACCTGGTCCAGGGTGTTGTTTCCTCTTGTTGCAAAGTTTATGTTTCTGTATGTTTTTGGAAGAACACTCTTTAAATCTGCATGGTTGAAATCACCAGCCGTGATGAGAAAAGCATCAGGGTGGGCTGTTTGTTGCTCACTGATGTGCAGATATAGTTCATTTAGTGCCTCACCTCTATCTTTGCTGTTGGAGCTTGGGGGGACATATACAGCAACAATCAGAACAGCTGTAAACTCCCTCGGTAAAAAGAACGGTCTGCATTTAATAGTCATGAACTCCACTAAATGTGAGCAGTGTTTGTAGACCACAGCAGCATCACGACACCATGCGTTGTTGATGTAAACACAGAGCCCCCCTCCCCATCTCTTACCTCCCTCGAGGGTTCGGTCCGCTCTGTAGCATGTTAGCTGCTCCAGCTGAATAGCATGGTCCAGAACGTTGTTGTTGAGCCACGTTTCCGTGAATACAAACACACAACAGTCTCTCACAGTCTTTTGTGTCGTTCGCAGCAGGCGTATATAATCCAATTTGTTGTCCAACATCATGTTTTATTGATACAGAACCTGACAAACCTGACACACTGAGTAATGGTTACTACTTTAATGATGGCATTTTTCATTAAACAGTTAGAGGGACTACAGTCACTTATAAAACAAACACACACACTTGGGAACTGGCATTAATTCACATTAGAGACACTAAACACATGAGTATAATACACTAACACATGAGTCTGATACTTTAAAAACCTCTCAGACATGCAGAACAAAAGAGCTGGCTGAGGAGACTTCTGACATAAATCTTCAAGGTCATAGACGGGGAGCTGCAAAGACTCGCTATCAGGCCATAAGCCAATGAGAGACCAGAAAAAGCAAAAGCCAGGATGAAGGCTTCAAGAAAATGAAGCCTTCATCCTGCGCCCTGGATCCTTTCCCCTCGTCTCTCATAAAATCCAATCATTCTGCAATAGGCCCACTTATCACTCAAATAATAAATCAGTCTCTACAATCTGGTCATGTTCCACTGCCTCTAAAAACTGCCATCATTAGGCCTCTTCTGAAAAAATCTAATTTGGATCCCGACATTTTTTCTAATTACCGCCCAATTTCACACCTCCCTTTTCTGTCTAAAGTGCTGGAAAAAGCAGTTGCTGCTCAGCTGCAGGATCACTTACAACAACACTCCCTGTATGAGAAGTTCCAGTCTGGATTCAGGGCAGCTCACAGTACTGAGACTGCACTGCTGAGAGTTACTAATGATGTCCTCTTGGCTGCTGACACTGGCTCTCCCTCCATCCTTGTCCTCCTTGACCTCACTGCAGCCTTCGACACTGTGGACCATAGTATCCTCCTCCACCGTCTTCATGTGGAGGTCGGTCTCTGTGACACCGTCCTGGACTGGTTTAAATCTTTCCTCTCCAATAGGCTGGAATGTGTTAGTCTTGGCAACGCCACGTCCCAGACAGTCTCTGTCTCCTGTGGTGTCCCTCAGGGGTCGGTTCTGGGGCCCCTGTTGTTTTCCCTTTACATGCTGCCTTTAGGTCAAATTATTAATCAGTTCAACATTTCTTTTCACTGTTATGCCGACGATACACAGCTTTACATCAGGACTGGAGCATCCTCATCTTCCACCTTGTCATCTCCATCTTCACTCACTGCCCTCTCTGCCTGCCTGGAGGCAATTAGGGCATGGATGAATCAGAACTTTCTTCAATTAAACTGCTCCAAGACCGAGGCCATACTGATTGGCACCCCTCACCAGGTACAGACATCTACTATAACAACACTTTCCTTTTCTGGACAAGACATCCCCCTCTCCACCTCTGTTACTAATCTTGGAATAAAAATGGACTCCAATCTTACATTTGAAAATCACATTAAGCTTCTGTTTAAAACTTGCTTCTTCCATCTTCGAAACATCTCTAGACTTCGCCCATCCCTAGATACATTTGTGCCGACTAATAGGTCTACACCAGAATGTATGCGTGGAAAATTAATGTCCTTCAAGTACGACCATTTTGACAGCTCCTCCTCACTGATGATGTTGTCGGTGGAGACTGGCATTTCCTTTTGTGTAAACACAATGGGAAGCTGATAGAAATGGCTTCCATTTATTTCTGAAATCTCCAGCCCTTTGATTATAGAGGTTGTCATTGTTTTACTATGACCCATTGTCCGGAGATGAATCTGAGCCTTTCGACCTTGAATGTTGAGTTCATTAAGAAGTCTTTCAGAGCAGAATGTATCAGTGCTCCCTGGATCCAGAAAGGCGTATGTTTTAATGATCTTAGTTCCCTTTGAACTTTTCACTTTCACAGGCAGAATGGGAAGAATCCCTTTATGGTGGCCAGCCCCAGTATGACCACAAGTAGAGGAGGTTTTACAGCCCTTTGCTGCTTGATCCAACTCTTTCTGATGGTTTTTTTCCTTCTGTCCAATGTGCAAAATGCTGGGATGCCTTTGGTTACAGTGTTTACAAGTGATGCGTTTTTCACAATTTTTGCTTAAATGTCCTGTACCTAAGCAACCAACCAAAACATAAACCTTTGTCTTCAAACCTCAAACCACTGCATTGACCTGTCTGCTCTACCCCTGTCCGAAAAACAAAAAGTCACAAATCTGGGAGTGATAATGGATCCTTCCATGAAACTCAACAGTCATGTAAACATGATCGTCAAATCCTGTTTTTTCCAGCTGAGGCGTCTGTCTAAGCTGAAGCCCATATTATCAAAAAACAACCTGGAGACAGTGATTCACGCATTCATTACATCTAGGCTTGATTACTGCAATTCACTTCTGCTTGGCGTCAGTCAAGCCACCATTGCACGATTACAACTGGTTCAGAACGCAGCTGCCCGATTTTTAACCAGCACACGCAAAAGAGAGCACATTACACCAGTCTTGGCCTCCCTTCACTGGCTACCGGTTCATCTTCGAATCCAATTCAAAATTCTCATGTATGTCTACAAATCGCTGAACAGTCTCGCCCCCGCCTATCTCTCGGATCTGATACACCCATATGTCCCTCCACGTGCTTTGAGGTCAGAGGATCAGGTACTCTTAATAGTTCCAGAAACTCGCCTTAAGCGCAGAGGTGACAGGGCGTTCTCTGTAGCAGGCCCAAGACTCTGGAACGAGTTACCGCTGCTCATCAAACAGGCCCCCTCCCTCTCGGTTTTCAAATCCCGGTTAAAAACTCACTACTACTCCATTGCTTTCAATGCCAGCTGATTTGTATTGGATCGTTTTATTTATGATCTGCAATGTTTTTATGTTTTTCGTGTTGTACTTCATTGTCTGTGTTGCCTGTTGCGTGTTTGTTTGTCCAGCACTTTGGTGTGGACTTGTTCCTGTTTAAAGTGCTTTATGAATAAAATGGTATGGTATAAAATGGTATGGTATGGTCTTTTAGAAAGTCCATCTTTTGTGTGACCTCTTTCCTACCTTTTCCTAATTGTCAACATTGTTCCAATAGCTACATGCCCATCCTGTGTACAATACAAACAGGATAAATAATTTGATTTGTCAACAACAGTTAATTCATTTTTGCAAGAAGGCATGTTACAGCCATCATTAACAGAAACATTGGTGACAAAGCTGTTTTTTTTAAACTGTGACTTTATTGGAGCTTTGCTAGGTCTTATGATTCCCCTGGCAGGTTGTAAATCCTGTATGTCTCCAAAAACCGGATCTGAGATGATCTTAATCTGGTGTTCAATAAAAACAACATCTCTGAAATGTGCTCTTTGACTAGTTCTCTCAAAAATCTCATTTGCTTTTGTTTTCCATTTTTCTCTTAGTTTAAATGGAAACTTTTGAACCAAGATTTTCATGTTAGCTGGCATGCTTAACTCATCCAAATACTGCAGTTCCTCCATCGCATTGCAGCATTCACGAAGGAACAGTCCAAATGCCTTTAATGCTTTACCATCTTCTCCTTTAATGTTGGGCCAGCCAGTGACCTTTTCCATGTAGGCTGCAGTAATATTAAATTCATTGCCAAAATGTTCTTTGAGGAGTTGCTTGGCCACCGCATATCCTCTTTCTGCAGGCATGTGAAGGCAGCTACGCATGAGGTCTCTTGGTTGCCCCCTGGTGTACTGTTCAAGGTAGTACAGACAGTTTCCTTTACAACTGGTCTTTGCTTCCACACAATGTTCAAAGGCTTTCATGAAGGAGTTGAACTGTAAAGGATCTCCGTCATAGATGGGAATTTCTCTGTGTGGCAGTAACTGGCTTGTTTGCATTTGAACCAGAAGAGCCGTTATATCATTCTGTTGTTTCAACACATTGTAGAGGTGGTTGATTTTGATTTGATGAAAGCAGAGTGTTTTGAGTGGTAACCTTGGGATCAGATAAAATAAAAGTTTTAGAAGTTTGAACAGCAGGGGGAGCTGTTTGTGACACCAAAGTATTGAAAACAGTGTTGTCCACCTGAGGTGGAATATGCTTTTCATAGGCTGTGCTTAGACCTGACACAACCTTTTTATCCAGCAACAGTCCAGCATGTTCTTGAAGCTTCTTTGCAGGTTTGGTAACCATCTGTGAAGTTTGTGGAATGAGTAAAGTAGGTTTGATCTTGGGTCTAGCACCTTTTCTAACATATGAATCCATTACATCAGAATGCTTAGATGTAATGCTGCCCTTAGTGCTGCCCTCTAGCATCATTAGCTTGGCATTAGCAGCAGCTATTTTGGTGTCCATCTCAAGTTGTTCCTTTCTTTTCTTTAACAGGTATTCCTGCTCCTTTAACAGGTATTCCTGCTCCTCCAATGCATGTTTCTCCTTTAAAGCAGCTGCACAAGCCAGGAGTGCAGCCCTTTCTGCTTCTGCTTTTATTTGTTCAGAAAGCATTGAAGATTTGCTGGTTGTTACAGAAGAACCCCTTTGACCCCCAGTTTTTCTAAAAGACCTTATGGAAACATTTGAAATGCTGTCATGAGGATTAATCTGCAGCTCCTCCTCCAACATGATCATGCCACTACTGGCAGTCTTACATCAGTCACACCAGCTGAGCACCCTTGAGGCTCAGCCAACCATTTATGAGTAGCAGCAACAAAATCATGAACATTCAACATTTTAGCTTGAAACCATGCGTCAAGCTTCTGTGCTTCATCCACAGGCAATAATCCCCAAAAAACCTGGTGTACCTTTTGTGTTTCTTCAGACAAACCCAAAAACCTTTTAAATTCTCCATTAATGTCATTCACACACCCTTTGTCATTTTTCAACACAGTTTGTCTTAATTTTGTGAGCTTAGTCTTAATTTTGTGAGCTTATTTAACTTTGTTTTTCTTTCACTTTCTAAGTTACTGATTTTCAACAACAAAGCTTTGGCTGTTAATTTCACCTGTCTTTTTTTCAGTCCCCCACTGAGGATTTTCCTCTTCACCCACAATGTTATTTTGACCCTTCTGATCCAGATCAAATTTTTCCTCTTCTGCCACATTGGCTGACAGTTTATGAGTTTATTTCTTCACAAATTGTAGATTTTTATAGAGAGCGCTCTTTTTGTTTTTAAGCAGTCTTCAGTCTGCTACCAATGCATTGGATTTAAGTTTGGACCTTTGTGTGCACACATAAGAATGGCCATTCAAAGATATCAGCGCTGAATCACATACCCCAATGGTGCATTGGCCGGCATTGATGATCTGCGTCCCGATGTTCGCTGTCGTGGATCTCACCAATAGCTCGATCCATGCAGCTCCTTTCCAGCGTCAAGTGTCGCTCGCTCTTATGCATCTCCAGTTCCGACACCAGATGTCCGCTCGCCCCTCTGCGGTTCTGATTCCTAATGCCAGGTGACTCCTGGTTGTTCTTCACACCTGTAGCACCGATTCCAACTCCTTGTTCCTCTTCGTCGTTGCGTTTGCTTTGTCCACCGGCTCCAATCGGTCTTTTGCACGTGGCGTCACGGCTTGTGCCTTTTTGCACCTCCGGTCGCCATTTTGGATACCGGTTCATTTAAACAGAGGAAGTCCATGTTAAACACAGTGCGATACAGAACAATAACATCAGCAAAATGCAAACTAAATATGAAAATGAGCAGAAGCCTTCTAGAGAGAAACTCATTTGACGAATTTGGTGCTCATTTTTATACAGTATTTAGTTTGCATTTTGCTGACGTTATTGTTCTGTATCGCACTGTGTTTAACATGGACTTCCTGTTTAAATGAACCGGTATACACCCAGAATGGCGACCGGAGGTGCTAAAAGTCACGTGTCTGCAAAAGACCGATAGCCTGCTTTGGTGTGGCATTTATTTTACAGCTTTGTGAAACCAAAATGCAGAAGGATTGGTGGATGAGGCAGTTTTCTACCCAAATGTAGCAGCTAAAATCCTATATTTTAGGCTACAGGTTGTTATTGGAAGGCGTTGGTCTTACGTGCGCTCAATTAAATTCATAATGCCGATCCTCAGTTTGATTTAAAATAAAATTATCCAAGCAATGTCCATTGTCTTACCCGTTTCCTTTTATTTCCAGTTCACATAAATTTGACATCAATCCTTCTTTCAAGCACATTAGAAAACAGTTAGCCTCTTCCCAACACCTGAACAGATTCACACCTGCTCTTAAGTAGCCCATCCCCACTCAGACCTCAAAATGAAATACGCCCCCTGATGGCGATAAACATAAGGATAAATGGCTCCTACACTGGAAAAAAACAATTACATGATTTTTAGTAAGAAAAAGATAACTGTTGATGTTCCTTTTAAGATTGATGGTTCTAAGATATGTAGGGTAAATGAGGTGAAGATTTTGGGTGTAATTGATTATAGGTGTTCATGGAAACAAATTCTGTAAAAACTAAAATATCTAGATCTATTGCAGTGCTGTGTTAGAGATCTATTAAATGATAAAGCAATGTATTTGTTGTACAATACAATTATAATCCCGCATTTAATTTATTGTGTTGAGGTTTGGGGTAAAGCGTGCAAAACTATAACTAAGCCCAATTTTACAGAAAAGAGCTATAAGGATTATCAAAGCATTGTTACCATCCATCAAATGTTTTGTTTTGCAAATTGAAATTACTGAAATGTTAATGATCTGGTTGACTATAATTGTCACTAATAGGTTTTTGGATTCAAAGACAGCCAGAGACAGGAGTACAAAAAACAAGAACAGTTTTTATTAATTTACTGCTGGTAGCTGGAGAGATGGGTCAGGGTACAGGTGAGAGTCCACTTTCTAAAACAGTCAGGGTCATTACCGTGGTCAGAGAGGCAGACAGTATCCAAAGAGGGGCAGGCAAGGCAAAGAATCCGTAGTGCAGGCGTGAGGTCAAAACTAGGCAAGGTAATCCAGTCTGTGGCATGAAACAGGAAACTATGATGGCTTCAAAATCAGAGACCATGAGAGGTGTAATAATTCAGCACTGGTGGAGAGTGAGAATGCAGCTTTTAAAGGGTGCAGAGCAGGTAAACTAGCTGGCTGAACAGGTGAGTGGAATCATTGCTGGGAGGCGTGGCATGGAGTGCAAGGAGCAGGCTTGAGCTGGAGGATGGGTGATAGGCATTACAAAGCAGGGGATGATAAAGCAGGGGATGATAAACTATGACAAAAAGGGGCTGAAAATAACAGGAGGGAGTGAGTGTGAAGGCAGGGCCATTGGGAGGTGGGTCAGTGGGAGCCACTGACCGTGACATAGCCCCCACTTTAAGGTCTGGCATCCTGACGGACCTCTAGAAAAAAACACCAGCAAGAACAGGGTGGGTGGAGGGGGTCTTTGAGGAGGGCCTGAAACAGATTGACAACCAGAATGGCTGTCCAGAGTCGGTCCAGTTCTCCGGTGGACAGCCATGAGGTCCTCCGGCAAGTCGCAATGCAAAGGACGAAAGGCCGGGTGACCTTCCAATACATAGCAACTGGGCCAGATCAGCAGCAGGTAATGCTGCTGGTGAAGAGAAACTGATGCAGCGTGAGGAGCTGATCCAAGACTACGCTGAAACAGGTGCAGCTGATGCTTAAGGTGATTCGGCCGGAGGAGAATTTCAAAGCAAAGGAAGAAGAGCTGCAGCTGGTGAAGGAGAAACTGATGCAGCATAAGGAGCTGATCCAAGACTACGCTGAAACAGGTGCAGCTGATGCTTAAGGTGATTCGGCCGGAGGAGGATTTCAAAGCAAAGGAAGAAGAGCTGCAGGTGGGGAAGGAGAAACTGATGCAGCGTGAGGAGCTGATCCAAGACTACGAGGCTAAGCTGAAACAGGTGCAGCTAATGCTTAAGGTGATTCAGCCGGAGGAGGATTTAAAAGCAAAGGAAGAAGAGCTGCAGCTGGTGAAGGAGAAACTTATGCAGCGTGAGGAGCTGATCCAAGACTACGAGGCTAAGCTGAAACAGGTGCAGCTGATGCTTAAGGTGATTCAGCCGGAGGAGGATTTAAAAGCAAAGGAAGAAGAGCTGCAGCTGGTGAAGGAGAAACTTATGCAGCGTGAGGAGCTGATCCAAGACTACGAGGCTAAGCTGAAACAGGTGCAGCTAATGCTTAAGGTGATTCAACCAGAGGAGGATTTAAAAGCAAAGGAAGAAGAGTTGCAGCTGGTGAAGGAGAAACTTATGCAGCGTGAGGAGCTGATCCAAGACTACGAGGCTAAGCTGAAACAGGTGCAGCTGATGCTTAAGGTGATTCAGCCGGAGGAGGATTTAAAAGCAAAGGAAGAGCTGCAACTGGTGAAGGAGAAACTGATGCAGCTGATGCTTAAGGTGATTCAGCCGGAGGAGGATTTAAAAGCAAAGGAAGAGCTGCAACTGGTGAAGGAGAAACTGATGCAGCGTGAGGAGCTGATCCAAGACTACGAGGCTAAGCTGAAACAGGTGCAGCTAATGCTTAAGGTGATTCAGCCGGAGGAGGATTTAAAAGCAAAGGAAGAAGAGTTGCAGCTGGTGAAGGAGAAACTTATGCAGCGTGAGGAGCTGATCCAAGACTACGAGGCTAAGCTGAAACAGGTGCAGCTGATGCTTAAGGTGATTCAGCCGGAGGAGGATTTAAAAGCAAAGGAAGAGCTGCAACTGGTGAAGGAGAAACTGATGCAGCGTGAAAACATGGACCCAACAACTTATGAGGAGTGTAAGAATTTTATACTTGATAGGAACCGTCTCCTTCAAGCAGATAAAAAAAAACATCTAACAAGGAAAGCCGTGGATTATGATGTTGTAGGTGGGGACCTTTATAATATTGGCACTGGCAAGCGCCGAAAGGTGCTCCGTCCAGGCGAAACCTACCTCACGTTCAGTACTGTGCACGGTGAGGGTGGTGCACACTCTGGCCAGAAAAAGACTAGGAACGCCTTAACTGGAAGGTTTTACTGGCGAGGGATGACGGTTGACATCCAGAAATGGGTGTCAAATTGCAATGTGTGCCATCCTCACCAGGTGGCGGACCAGGCAGACCAATCTATCGAGATTGATAACGACGAGTCCCACAGACAAGCAGGAGACCAACATCCTCCTACATCAGCCAGAGCGAACTGGACATCATTAACCTCACGCAGACTCTTCCACTGGTACATTTTCATCTTCAAATCACTTCTTGGTCTGCTGCCCTCATACATCTCCTCCTACATGTCTTTGCGTGAGTGCAGCTACAGCGTGCGCTCTCAGGACATGATTACCTGCAGTGTTCCGTCAGTGAGGACTGAACTTGGAAAAAGGGCCTTCTCCTACTCCGCTCCTGCTTCATGGAATATCTTACAAAAAGATCTGAAGCTCTCGACCTTGACTTCTCTAAATGGTTTTCAGAATCTGTTGGAATCCTGGCAAAAACCAATGCAGATTTGTTCCTGTCTTTGATTTTATACGTCTACCTTATAATGTTTTGCTAGTTTTTTGATACTTTGTTAAAAAAAAATAAAAAAAAATTTCTCTCTTTTGTTTTCTATTGTTTGTTTGTTTATTGTTTAAGGAAATTCTACCATTGCCGTTCATTGTTCTTTAGTTTTAGCAGGTCGCTTTCGTAAATGAGCCCATGAGGTTCAAAAGATTTACCTGACTAAATAAAGGTTGAATGAATGAAAAAAACAGGAAACTATGATGGCTTCAAAATCAGGGACCATGAGAGGTGTAATAATTCAGCACTGGTGGAGAGTGAGAATGCAGCTTTTAAAGGGTGCAGAGCAGGTGAACTAGCTGGCTGAACAAGTGAGTAGAATCATTGCCGATTGCTGGGAGGCGTGGCATGGAGTGCAGGCTTGAGCTAGAGGATGGTTGATAGGCATTACAAAGCCGGGGATGATAAACTATGACAAATTACAAAGCCGGGGATGATAAACTATGACAAAAAGGGGCTGAAAACAATAACAGGAGGGAGTGAGTGTGAAGGCAGGGCCATTGGGAGGTGGGACCAATGGGAGGTGGGTCAGCGGGGGCCGCTGACCGTGACATAGCCCTAAGGTCCAGCATCCTGACGGACCTCTAGAAAAAACAAAAACCCTAGCAAGAACAAGGTGGGTGGAGGGGGTCTTTGAGGAGGGCCTGAAACAGATTGACAACCAGAATGGCTGTCCAGAGTCGTTCCAGTTCTCCGGTGGACAGCCATGAGATCCTCCGGCAAGTCGCAATGCAAAGGACGAAAGGCCGGGTGACCCTCCAATACATAGCAACTGGGCCAGATCAACAGCAGGTAACGCAGGTGTGGAGAGCTGCGGGGCCTCTGCAGGTAACGCAGGTGTGGAGAGCTGCGGGGCCTCAGCAGGTAACGCAGGTGTGGAGAGCTGCGGGGCCTCTGCAGGTAACGCAGGTGTGGAGAGCTGCGGGGCCTCAGCAGGTAACGCAGGTGTGGAGAGCTGCGGGGCCTCTGCAGCAGCCGCCGTGGAGAGCTGCGGGGCCTCTGCAGCAGCCGCGGCGTGGAGAGCTGCGGGGCCTCTGCAGCAGCCGCCGTGGAGAGCTGCGGGGCCTCTGCAGCCGCCGTGGAGAGCTGCGGGGCCTCTGCAGCAGCCGCCGTGGAGAGCTGCGGGGCCTCTGCAGCAGCCGCCGAGGTCAGAGCTGCAGCAGCCGCCGAGGTCAGAGCTGCAGCAGCTGCGAAAATCATGGAGTTTGCAGCCGAGGCTGGACCTGCTTCACACTGGAAGAAAATCATTGACTTAAAATTAATGAGTTAACACAACTACTTCAAATCACTTCAGATTGAAAAGAGAAATTAGTTGAACTAACTTCACTTTTTTGTGTTTGTTGGACAAAGTAAACATATCTTCTGTGAACTTATTTTGCATTTTTCCACTCAACATAAATAAATTATGTATTTGCTTTCCATCAACTGATAGTTACCAATTTTTTTTTAATTAAACAAATTTTTTTCTAGTTAACTAAAGGTTCCACACAAATGAAATAAGTGGGTCTAACATAATTGTTATCTTCTTTATTTAACACCAGATATCTTAAACACAGCATTCTTTTAACAAACTGTCACAAAAACATTGACAAATAAACTTTTACTCTCAAATGTCTCATGTTTGAACAAGCCAGGTCAAAGAAATACAATCTGAGAGGACAGTTCATGTTGTTTCTATTGTGAATTGTCCTTTCAGGTTGTATTTCTTTGACCTTGCTTATAGAACTGTAATAACATTCTGATTCACACTCACAACTTGGATATACAGTATGTTGAATTTATCTAAACAATAATCTATAAACACAAATTCAAGTAATATTTTTTAACAATTCAAATACTTTTTTTGTCTGTTATAGTGGAACAATCACATTTCCTGCTAAATTTCATATTCAGGAACAAGCTGTTCCTGAGTGTTGATGAATATGAATTTTCTCATTCCTGTGATTGGAGTGTAGAACAGCTGGATTGTTCCTGAGGTGAATTCTTCTGGGTGGGTTAGATGTCAACTCACCAGAAGAATCCACCTCAGGAGCAATCCAGCTGTTCTACCCCCCAATCACAAGAATATGAATTTTCACCACGAATAAAGCAAATATACACTACACTCTAGGTCTGGGGTCTTCAAATCCAGTCCTCGCGGGCCGATGTCCTGCAGCTTTTAGGTGTGTCCCTGATCCAACACACCTGAATCAAATGGTTGAACCTCCTCACTGTTCAGTCAAGTTCTGCTAACAACTTTATTATTTGAGCAGGTGTGTTGAATACAAGTTGCAGGACACCAGCCATTGAGGCCTGGATTAAAAAAGCTCTGCAGCTACCCCCCACAGCCAGAGTTACATAAGTTGGAGCAAGAGCTTCTGAAGGACCTCAAAGAAGACAGTTGTTTTTTATTTGGGTAGCACA
>JBBPBX010051994.1:13963-24378 GCA_038048925.1 Garcialebias charrua
GGTCCATAGAAAATGTTTGGAACCAGCAGGACTAACTGGGGCAGCTAGCCATCTAAACTGGTTTTCTATGTTTAATACATTAGCAAAAATCTCAAACTTTTTTTTCCCCACATTGTCATAATGGGGTATTAGTTGTAGAAATTGGAGAAAAGAGATTTATTTAATACAATTTGGAAAAAGGCTGTAATATAAATTGTGGGAAAAGTGAAGCGCTGTATGTGAATACTTTCCAGATGCACTGGTTGCAATAGTATAGCCCCCAAAATAGGAAGAATTCCAGACTTGATAAGACACAAGCTCTGGATTTAATACAAAACATCCTGGTAAATGTAAGAATTTATATTTATTCCTATTATATAACAACTTATTACTTAAATATTCATTACCAGGTATTCCTTAAAGAGGATGCTTGGGTCTTCGTTGATACACGCAAAGAGTTGGAGGATGCACTCCCTCTTCTTCTGAATCGTTGTATTCTAAGTAGGGAAACATGAAAACAGAACTAGTTCGGTCCTTCACACACACACACACACACGTTTGACCAAACCTGGTGTTCTGTTACACAGGATACTTGAAAGGAGTGTGTAATTTTATTTTGGAATTGTCAGTCTACAATCACCCTGACCACAAACAGATTTTTTAGACACCAATAATGATAACATAAACTTACCTGTGTGACTTGGGACAAGACAGAGATTTTACTTCCTGCAGTTCCTCTTTTTACAAAAAAATATTCATGAGCTGAAAGCTGAGATTGAACGCTGGAAATAAAGAAAATTTATATCAGCAACGAAAGCTTGAAAATAAGAGGATAACGTTTACGTTTGGACATGATACATACCAAATATTAATGCTGTGTCACAGCTGCAGCTTATTCTTCAGGAAAATGTGCCTTAACGTCACGCTGAAATTGAACAAACATTCAAATTTGATTCATACAAAATAGATAACACAAGTACACAATTATGATCATAACTACAAACACTTAGCAATGAGGATAAGCATAGATGTAGAACCTGAAAAGTCTTTTATTTACCCATTTGGTAAAGCTTAATTAGGATTTTTTTTTTTTATTAAAGTAAAATACTGAATTTAATAACGTATTAAGGGCATGCTCAAAAGTCACGAAAACAGAAGGCTCAGATGTTTTTTATTTTATTTCTCTTGACTTATAAGCAGTGGTTCTTAATTAATTTCTGTCATTCCCCCTAGGGAACACTTTTTTTTCACCCCACAACCTCTGAATTAAAATATCACCTTGATACTATTTAAATGTTAACCTGTACACATCACTGATACCAGGATTCTGTGTTCGAACCTGGTTACAAAACTGATTAATAAAATGAGCTGAACTTCAATATTAAGTTGCTGCAACTTTTATTATTGTTTCAAAAACATCATCCAAGTTCAGTTTATTAACTCGACTTGTAACATTTAATCAAAACTGCTCTGTCTGTGCGATTCTCGAAGGAGAAAAAGTGCAAATTATTCAGTGGGACATGGAGTTTTAGACCAAACGCAGTAAAACTTGTTAAAACTGTAAAAATTGGCTACTTGTCAACTTCATCAGTGTTCATTTTCAAAACGGTTAGCTATCAGAAGAGATGAAAGGTATTAGCATTCTCAGTAAAACCAGAAATTATGTAGGCTTTTTTGTATTTATGCGTCTAAAACAATAACAGCAAATTAGAAAAAACTCATCCTTACCTGATAAAACTGAGAAAATTGTGGTAGCCAACGTCAATTGACAGCAAAGGGACTTCAAATTTGAACGGTGGCAGTTCAGGAGTCTTCTAATAATTCAGCACTGGTGGAGAGTGAGAATGCAGCTTTTAAAGGGTGCAGAGCAGGTAAACTAGCTGGCTGAACAGGTGAGTGGAATCATTGCTGATTGCTGGGAGGCGTGGCATGGAGTGCAAGGAGCAGGCTTGAGCTGGAGGATGGGTGATAGGCATTACAAAGCAGGGGATGATAAACTATGACAAAAAGGGCTGACAACAATAACAGGAGGGAGTGAGTGTGAAGGCAGGGCCATTGGGAGGTGGGACCAATGGGAGGTGGGTCAGCGGGGGCCGCTGACCATGACAATAATATTCTTTTAATACTGTACAAGGCTCAGAACTTCGCATTGCCCTCAAATATCAAAACGTTTTTTGTAAAAAGAAGGAGTACTTACAATCTTAAGGGTACAGATATTTTTGTTATGCCACAGCAAATAACTAGTTTAAAGAGTAGGTCTACTTTAATTTATGGAATAGGTCTATGGAATGGTTTAGAAAATGATATTAAAGTTGCAAACACAAAGACTGTTTAAGAAAATGAATAAAATTAGGTTTCTGGAAAAATATATATAAATTGGTTTGTATCAAAATTTATGTATAGTAAAGTATGATGAGTTATTTATTGTGTGAGTCTTTTGTGGATTACTGTTGTTTGAATTGATTGTTTGTTAAAGAAGGGGCATATTAATAAGATTTTATCTTCTACTGCTTCCTTTCATTTCATGTACCTGTACTGTTTTTTTTTTATTATTATTTACATGGAATCGTAAATAGTTTTTTGTGTTCTTTTAACAATTTGAAATGAATAAATTTAAATTAAAAAAACAAACAAAAAAAATCCAATCCAGTCTGACTTTACCGGTACTGTACTTGTAAAGCACTTTACACACCACAGCGGCCCAAAGGGCTGAGCAGAATCAACTTTAAAACACGGCTCACAAATTAAATACAATTAAAAACACAAGAGAAATAAAACCAGGTAATAAAAATATAAAATGTGGAACAGCTGATGAAACAATACAATTAAAAAAAGCAAGAAATGCCACAAAAATTACAGTAAGGTAAAAATAAATAACATCAACCCTTTACAAAGTGTTAAAAACCCATAGGAAAAAAAAAAAATCATATGAATAAGCTGGTCTGAGATGGAGGGGAGAGGGTTTAGGGATAAAGTAGTTCAGAGACGTAGGGTGGGGCAAGGCCATTCAAAGATTTAAAAACAAATAAAAGTATTTTAAAATGGATAAAGGCAGCCAGTGGAGTGAGGATAAAATGGAAGAAAGGGGCAAAAGTTTATGTGTACTGGTTAAAAGCCCTGCTGCAGCATGTTGGATCCTCTGTAGTTGGGTCATGGAGGACCCACTAAGCCCCAGATTAAAGCTGCACTCTGCAGTTTTTGTAGAACGCAGCACTTAGGAAAATTTTCATCTGGGAAAGCATTCTGGTCCCTCCCCTTCAGAACCATATATGGCTCTGCTCCCTCTTGCTCTCGGTGAAATTCAGCTCTGCTTCCGAATGCTCCGCCTCCACTGCATGTCCTGTCAGCCGCTGCGAAGTTCTGTGATTATATGTTAATAAGTCTAGTGGCAGGGCTTTTGACTACGAACCCGAAGGTCGCGAGTTCGCGTCCCGGCCACTACCCAGCTTGGGGTGTCTATGAGTGCACAGCTATTTCTCCAGCTCCCCGGGCGCTTTCAGGCTGCTCAGGTTGGGTTAAATGCAGAGACGAATTTCGTCTGTGTATGGGAACATACGCAGATGACAGGAAAAGACATTATTATTATTATTATTATTATTATTATTATTATTATTATTATTATTATTATTATTATTATTAATAAAACGTTCTAAAAAATAAAATAAAAACAGGGAGCCTCTCCGGGTCGGGGAGGAGGTCCTTACCCAAGTGGAGGAGTTTAAGTATCTCGGGATCTTGTTCACGAATGAGGGAAAACTGGAGCGTGAGATCGATAGGCGGATAGGTGCAGCGTCCGCAGTGAAGCGGGCGCTGTACCGGTCTGTCGTGGTGAAGAGAGAGCTGAGTCAAAAGGCAAAGCTCTCAATTTACCGATCGATCTACGTTCCCACCCTCATCTATGGTCATGAGCTTTGGGTTATGACCGAAAGAACAAGATCTCGGATACAAGCGGCTGAAATGAGTTTTCTCCGCAGGGTGTCTGGACTCTCCCTTAGAGATAGGGTGAGAAGCTCAGTCATCCGGGAGGGACTCGGAGTAGAGCCGCTGCTTCTCCACATCGAGAGGAGCCAGTTGAGGTGGCTCGGGCATCTGGTTAGGATGCCTCCTGGACGCCTCCCTGGTGAGGTGTTCCGGGCATGTCCCACCGGGAGGAGACCCAGAGGAAGACCCAGGACACGCTGGAGGGACTATGTTTCTCGGCTGGCCTGGGAACGCCTTGGGATTCCCCCAGAGGAGCTGCTCCAAGTGGCTGGGGAGAGGGAAGTCTGGGCCTCCCTACTTAGGCTGCTACCCCCGCGACCCGACCCCGGATAAGCGGAAGAAAATGGATGGATGGATGGATGGAAAACAGGGAGCGCTGGTCCAGCACACCAGAACACCATGAAATCTGCAGCCACGTTGGACATGAGTTTAATTCGCTCATGACAAATTCATTCATTTCCTCAATGTTTCTGTCATGACTCAGCGGAGGTAGCCTGGCCCTCGCCTTCCTGCACAGCTCCGCTCAATTCTCATTTCCCTTCACTGCACAGTCTGGGACTTCTCCCATCCACAAGGATTTCTCCGGTAGATTTTTGTTCGGACCAATCAGAGAACAGAAGGGACGGAGTTTTGGACCCTAACCCACGCCCCCACCTGTCCCAGCGCGCAGAGCCCTATAAAAGGGCTCTGCCAGCGCGCAGTCAGCGAGCACCGGCATGTTCTCATTCAAAGCGATGCAGAACTGTTTTATATGTGACACAAATTTATTAATTTCCCCTTCTTAATCCCTTATCTGGAGTTTTCTTTTGTTTTTTGGGCCAAAAGTCAAGTGATCGCTCGCGCCCTCCTCCTTCTCTCCCTCCGCTGAAATGAACAAGGAGGAAATGGCTGAGGTTGTCACGAGAATTAAACTCGGGTTTTACGTTGCTGACCGAGTCCCATCAGATGTTCTGGTCTTCTGGTGAGCTGGACCAGCGATCCATGGTTTTATTGTATTTTATTAAAACGTTTTATTAACATATAAACACATAATTTGCAGCGCGGCAGCCAGCAGCAAGAGAAAAGCTGCAGGAGGCGGAGCAGTTGTCAAGTTCACCAGTGCACGGGGGGTGGCTCTGAGGGGAGGGAGCAGAATGCTTTCCCTGTTCAAAATATCCAATGGTTTTGTTCCTCACCAGAGCCCACGCCTCCAGCAAGAATCGTTTTAAAGAGGAACTAAACACAGGTTGAGACGGTAACTTCTCCCCCTAAGCAGATCCAAAATCTCCCTGAAAATGGGCGTGTTGAGAGACAAGGAGGGGAGGAGGTAGAGTTGTGCTTTTGTCCACGCCTCCACCAGCAACAACCTAAAACAAATTAAACCTCTAGCCAACAACATACACCAAGCAACAACTAAGGATAAACATGTAGATGTATTTATCTATTCCACCCATTCCATCCAAAACCAAAGGCTCAAAAAAATGGGGAAAAAAAAGAAAAAGAAAACCGCTTGTCAGGAGTGAAATGTGGCACTTCCATATAAGGTATGAATGCTGCAGGACCTTCTCATCTCTGCAGGGGATTGGCTCTGCTTGAACCACTTCCGTGACGTCAGAGTGAGAAAACACGTCAGAGTGAGAATCCTAGACCAATAAGAAAATTAAGGTGCAATTCCTCTGTTCAACCCATAGGGGTTCCCGTAAACACGTTTTTAGACCGGGGTTTAGTTCCTCTTTAAAATGGAGAGGTCCCAGACCCTAGTCTGAAGCGAAGTGAAGGACAGGGTGTGGTTTTAACCAGGCTACAGCGGAGGAGGAAGCGATCACTTGACTTTTGGCAAAAAAACAAAACAAAAGTTCAGATCAGGGATGAAGAAGGGGAATTTAATACATTTGTGTCACATACAAAACAGTTTTGCATCGCTTTGCAATTATTTCAACGAGAACCTGCGCGGCCGCTGCGGGCTGGGACAGGGGGGGGCGTGGGTTAGGAGCGTGAGAAGTGAGAAGCTCTGTTTTTATTGGCTGGTTAACGGCGGGTCACTGTGGCTTTTTAGAAATTCTTATTTACCACCTGGAGAAGCAAGGGGACTATAGTTTTTTTCAGAGATTACTTTGTCTAACATCAGCCTGTCAGGAGATAGTGACAGAGTGAAGAAATATGTTAAAAATATATTTTTAGACAACTTACAGACTGCACTACAGAACTGCAGACTACAGCTTTAAGTATGGAAGACCCACTAATTACATAAAAGTAACAAAACACCAGCTAAAATTAAGAAAATAGCTAGAGGCTAAAATACCAAAAATCTAGCTATTTTGTAGAAGTCAAAGGTACTAAAAGTGTAGCTTAAAGTTTAACATATCAAAACATTTTTTTTCCAAAGTAGCAAAAGGCTTGTTAGGACCTAAACAATAGCTGAAAAGCAAAAACAACAACAGTTTAGCTAAAAGTATTAGAACAATAGCTAAAGCTAACAGTAGCATAAACAGACAGAAACAGAAGCAAATTTCAAAGAGACGAATTGAAGACATTTTCTATGGGGGAAAATGTAAATAAAGTTAAAGATATTGAAAGGTACAAAAGTTATTTAAAAAAAACTAAAATCACTGCAGCCACCTGCTGAAGGAGCTGAACATTTGGCTGCATGAACAGCTAAAACAACACAAAGTCTGCAGAAGTATTAAACTGAAAAGACAAAAAATATACTGTACAAATAAAAGAATCCAGTCCAAGTCCAAACTCCACAGAGAAGTTCTGATGTTTCTCATTAGACCTCCAGGTGGCACTGAGAGGCCACCAAACCACACCTGGCCTCCATCAGGCCTGTTTCACTCCTGCAAAGATTGATTGCGTTTTCAGAGACAAAGATCCGTTTTCGTGTTCACCGTTTGGGGCTGAGCTGCATCCTGAATGCTTCCTGCCAGTGAAATCAGCTGCGGAGGATCGATCCAAACACACGGCTCCTGCCCTTATTGACTCGTCTCTCCTCCCTTTCCTTTGGGTGATTGTCAGTGCAAAGCGTGCAGTTAACAAATCCTCAGATACAACGTCTGTCCACACGGTCGGAGACAGCACCGAGGTGCAGGAATCCTTCCTCAGGTGATGCACAGGACGGAGCTGAGCTTCATCAGGTCGTCTCCGTCAGACGTTTGACAAACCGTCCCGGAGTGTTGACTCTAAAGAAAAACAGATCCAATCCCTAAAATGAGCCAACTGTTCTGTTGTTTCCTTGTCAAACATTTCCCTCCTGGAACCCAAAGAGGCCTGAGCACCAACCTCCCAGTAAAACACCTGTAAAGGTTTTCCAGCATCAAGACCTGGTTCTTAACAGAGTCCTGCAGGCAATGGTGACTCACTTTTCTTTGAACTGGCCCAAAGTGACAAACCAGTCCAATTAAAAAGTGGTTATTTAATTTTCTTTAAAACTAAATTCAAACCTTGCGCTCAGGTGTGAGAACCACATGGTTCAAAATGGCTGACACAAAACCATTTCACGTTTGAAGCCACCGACAGAGCTTTGATTTCAGTCAGAGATGGAAAGAAACAAGTGGATGGAGTTTTTTCTGGAAATGATCTTGATTCAGTTTAACAATGAAACCTGGTTCTGCCTCAAATTAAACCTGATCTTGTTCCAGAACAAGACCTGATCCAGAATAAAACTTGATTTTGTTCCATTTAAACCAGTTTCTGTCTCAAAACAAAACTTTGTTTCAAGATAAATCCTGATCTTGTTCTGGGAAAAAGTTTGATCCTGATCCAGAATTAATTTGAATACTGCTGTAGAATGAAACCTGATTCTGTTCCAGATTAAAATCTGAGTCTATTCTGATTAAAACTGATCATGTTGCAGATTAAAACTAACCCCCCACCCCCCAAGAATTAAAGCATTTTTTTGTCCCAAAATAAAACTTGATTTTACTTCAAAACAAAACAGGATTCAGTTCCAGAATAAACTTTTATTTTCAAGAAAAATCCAATCCAGTTCTGAGATTAAACTTGATGTAAATTCAGATTCAAACCTGATTTGGTTTCAAGATCAAACTTAATTCTGTTTCAGGATTTAACTTGAATCTTTATTAGTACAGATTGTTAGAGATTTAAAACCTAAATCCAAAATAACCTAATCCAAAATAAAAACTGATTCTATTTTAGGATGAGTTTATCCTGTTCAGAATTAAATTAAATCTAAAGAATAAAACCAGATTTTCTTCAAGCAAAAAAATGAGTTTCCATCCACAAACCAAATATTTTATTTTAAAATAAAACAATCGAGATTCTGTTCTGGGAAAATAATTATTCCTGTTTCAGAATCAAATCAAACCACATCATGTTGTCAAATAAAACAATCCTGATCTTGATTAAAACCCAATTTTGTTCCAGAACAAAACTTTATTTTCAAAAAAATCACAATCCTGTTGCAAGACTGAAGTTGATCCTGTTTCAAAATCAAATCTAATTCAGTTTCAAGATCAAACTTGATTCTGTTCTGGGATAAAACTAAATCCTATTCCAGAATCAAGTCTGATTCTGTTTCAGAATAAAACCTGACCCAGTCCCAGATAAAAACCCGGTTCTGTCCCAGAATAAAATCTAAATCTGTTTCCGGATCAAACTTGATCCTGTCCAAGAGTAAAACCAAACACAGTTCTATAATAAACCTGAACTAATCCAAAATAAAACCAGATTCTATTTCAGGATAAGTTTATCTTGTTCAGAATGAAATTAAATCTACAGAATTAAACCAGATTTTCTTCCAGCATAAAATGAATTTCTGTTCACATTTGAAAATAAAACAATTCTGATTTTGTTCTGGGAAAATAATCATTCCTGTTGTCAAATAAAACCTGATACTGATCCAGATTCAATCCTGATTTTGTTCCAGAATAAAACTTTATTTTTACAATAAAAGGCTCAATTAGACTAACCTGTATAAATAAAAGTTGAATAAATTAATTTACATGAAAATAATTTACATGAAAATCAAATCCTGTTCTGAGACTGAACTTGATCTATTTTCAAAATCAAATCTAATTCTGTTTCAAGATAAATCCTGATCCTGTTCCAGAATCAAAATCTGACCCAGTCCCAGAGTAAAACCAAATAAGAAAACCTGATCTTGTAAGGTTTGCGTCATAAATCTGACAGAACCAGCGTGGCGGTGAGCTTTGTGTACTCCCTCAGCTGTGACTTTGACAAACAGCCTGTAGTTACTGGTTTCTGATTGGACCAAATGAAGCGTAATCAAGATGAATGTGGCTGGCTGCTTCCATTCCACCCCGACGGCCCGAGGCTGCTCAAGCCTCTCATGTTTCAGCTCAATCAAATCAATACCTTATTTATTGCTGCCAACACCCTCATGATGCTGAGGAACAGTAATTAATTTAGTTTCTCAATAATCAGAAGGATGTTTTATGTGGTTTCATTTCTGAACAGGATATTACATTTTCTAACTGGACAGATCAGAACATTCAGCTCCTTGTGAGTTTGCTCTGGAGTCATCCTGCACTTTAGTTTAATAAGAGAAGCGTTGCCGTGTTATTTTTGGCAATACATTTTTTTAACGCAAATTGCTTATTGGAAACAAGGTCTTACAAGTGTCTAAGAAAATACTTCTACAGAAAATTTTAATTTATTTTTTACTCGAGTTATAAACTCTTCTAAAAAAATTTTTTTTTTCATGGAAAGACCAGAAACTATACCCAAAAAAGCTAAGTCTGGTCCTCTGGACATTCAAAAAACAAAACAAAACAAAGCAAAAAAATTGTAGAAACATTTCGTCTTTCATCCGAAAGACTTCCTCAGTCTGAGAAGCTGCGTTCAGCTCAGTCTTATAAATAGCACCCTCCCACAGTGGATCAACCAGTTGGCTGATGACAGCCGAAACCAGCTGCTCACATGATCAAGGATCGTTTTGTTTTGTTTTTTGAATGTCGGATTTTTCTACCTGGATTATTGAGCATGCATCAGGGTACCAGAAACTATAGTTTTAGCTTCAAATGAAAGTTTAATCAAAGTCAAAAGTCAAAGTCAACTTTATTGTCAAAACTGCAATACTGTATGTACAGGGCATACACAGGATTGAAATTGCATTTCTCTCAGTCCCTCGGTGCAACATTAACCATTTAAACACTAAAACACTAAACATTTAATAAACACAAGCATAAAATGAAATAATAAAAGTGTAATACTGTTCTGAGTTTTTGCATAGTAGTATATGAAAAGTTACACCAACACTAAACATTTAATAAACATAAGCATAAAATGAAATAATAAAAGTGTAATACTGTCCTGAGTTTTTGCATAGTAGTATAAAAGTATAAAAAGTATATCTATAAAATAAAATGAAGGTTCTGGCATTGACATTTGTAAAAGAGTGACAAAGCAGCATATGAAGTTAATGTACACAGTATATGTATGAGGTAGTTGATATTGGTATAGAGGTAAAGTGGCATATGCAATAAGGCTAGTAAAAA
>JBBPBX010051995.1:0-24377 GCA_038048925.1 Garcialebias charrua
TTTGCACCAAGGCACGGGTTTTCAACTGAATTTTGGAGCTTTTACAAGACGGAAGGTTTTTTTTTTTTTTCCTCGAGGTCGGCCTGTTAGCTTAGCTCATAGCTTAGCTGCTGTTAATGATCCAAAAACACGATTTTGGACGGTTAAAATTGATTTTAAATAGAAAGGGAGGGGTCAGAGAAGAGCACCGAGTTGAGCCTTTTGTCATCCAGTGTCTTCAGTAGAAAGAGATGAAGAAAAGATGAGGCTGATGAATGAAAATGAGGTTGATTATTTTCTTTTATCATGTGATTAATTTATGTATAAACCTATTTATGACTAGAAATAGCCATTTTTGTGCTAATATCCAGTGGTGGGCACCGCTAATCCAAAAATTAGTTCCGCTATTTCTAAAGCGCTTGTCTTTTTTCGTTTTTACTGATAGATAGTTATTAGTGGTACTGCATTTTAAATAAAAACAGCGCAAATCCGCTTATGAATTATAAAAGTTAGTCAATCCGCTATAGCGCTATCAAATTGTTTAGATCCGCTATCAGCGGATTAGCGCTTTAGCGCTCCCAAGCGGTCTGGTGCCCACCACTGCTAATATCACTTAATTGTGGCAGCCATCTTGTATGAGGTTGGTCCATTGTCAGGGTATCCACGGGGTTGTAAAAGGTAGTAAATGAAATTAACACATTAAGGCTATTAAAAAGTAATAAACGTCATTTGACGAGGTGTTAAATTTTTTAAAACCTACACAACTATATTTTTCCCTTTCTGGCGTCTTAAAAAAGGTCTGTGAATTTATTTATCTTTTCTAATTTTATGTTCCAAGTAGGACCTTAGCTAAAACAAAGACGTCACATCGTCAGTCAGTGTGCGCGCGCACCTACAGCTGGTATCATGTCTGTAAAAAGAAACAGGAAAGAGGAGTGAGACTTTTTCCTTGACGTCGACAGGTCTAAGTAGAAGACTGTAAGTAGTTTAGGGATGGGACCATTAGATGGCGGTAATACACCGGAAGGTTGTAAGCTGCCGTTAAACCTCATGGAAGAAGAAGAAGAAGAGCGAGACTTTATCTTCCGACATTTAACAAGAAATTTACCTAAACAATTGTTTGTTAGCTCGAAATTATAGCAAAAGGTGTGTCTCAGTATAACGTTTTCTTAATAAATGTACTTTAATGGTTAAATCGGCTTTATTTAAAATAAAAAAAGTGTCGCTGCCTGTGCACCGTGATCGCTCAGCGGTGAAAACAGGAAAAAGGAGCGTGGCTCGTTTCGCCTTCATTTAACAAGAAAAATACCTAAACAATTATTTGTTAGCTCGAAATTATAGCAGAGGTGTGTTTCTGTCTATCATTTTCTTAATAAATGCACTTTAATGGTCGAATTAGCTGCATTTCGCCGGGGCGGTGCAGCTGGCTGCTGGATTGAAGCAGTGAGCAGAGCGGTGTGGAGAGTATGGCAGGCCGATTGGGTCATTAATAGCTAGTGAAGATTCTCAGTCATCTAGGACATGGTGAATTCTAAAAAGTGCAATAAAAAAAACAAAGTATAGTATAATAGTATAATAAATAAAGTCCAGTTGTTTTTGTCTTGAACTTTTTTTAATTTGTCATTAAAGGCACGTTTTCCTATTACATGATACAACAGCCAACAGCATGCCATACCCTATGGGGCCATCAGGAACTGCAGGTTTTTTTTTTCAGTCAGAATGAATGGAAACGGCCATATTTCAGTCAAATGGTTTATAAATATGGGGGGAAAAAATCTATAAATATGTCACTTCGTCCTATAAGTTGCAAGGCATGTAAATTATGCAAAAAACTGCAACTTACAGGATGAAAAATACAGTAGTTATTATTTTTCTCCCTCTCTTTTTGAATTATGCATGTGTTCAGTGTTGAATTATTTTAACTAAACTGTTCTGTTTTCAAGTTTACAGTTTTTTGTTTGCCATTAGAGATATGTTATGTGTGGGAACAATTAAACTTTTTCTCTTGGGTTAGATTTAAATAACAAATAGGTCAGTGCTTTTATTGAGGCAAGAAGCAAATTGATGTACTGTATCCAGTAATTGTTATAAAACTACATTTACTACCAAAGTTTAGGAAGAAAATGACAGTAATCTATCACTTTACAATTAGTTGCTCTAAACTGAAGTACAACAGGTTGCCGCTACGGTTACAGCTCGGTGCCGTGATGGTATTAAAAAATATTTTGATGGTATTAAAAAGGTATTAAAAGGTATTAAATTCAACTCTAGAATTTCTGCATACACCCTGATTGTTGATGTGCATCTTGTGACAGACTTTCTGCAAGTTTCATCAAACTCTTTCAGAGATATTTAACTAACACCTTAATGACAAACTTAAATCTTCCCTTCGCCTTTAGTGGCAGGTGATGGTCTGCTTCCATGGAAGGAGAGGATTCAACCAGGAGGGATTTAAATCTTGTGTACAGTCCTGTTTGTGTTGTTTTGTAAGCATGTTCTTTGTCAATAAAAAGGTGCTGGATCCCTAAAACCTGCGACTTGTTTTCGCAGAGTTGGATTTCTGGGACCGCTGCTTGGCCGAACCCCAGATGCCCGCGGACGTAACGGAGGACAGAACGTGTCACCAGCTGGCCCAGATGTTTGAGAGCTGCCTGTCGCGGGCCAAGAAGACGACGCTGCACTGCTCCTCCGTGCTGGTACCGGAGAAGCTGACGCGGCGGGTCGCCCGCGAAGTTGTGCGGCTGGCGTCCTGCGAGCCCTGCGGCCTGCGCGGCTGCGTCCTCTACGTCCACCTGGAGCAGGAAAAGGGCTGGAAGCAGCTGGAGCGCATCGCCTACGACGCCTCGGTGGTGCCCACGTTCGAGCTCACGCTGGTGTTCAAGCAGGACAGCGCGGCGTGGCCCAGCTTGCGGGACTTCCTGTTTATAGGCTCCTGCTTCGCGCCGGCGTTCAAACATGTCGTGAAACTGAGTCCAGGCTACAGACTGGTCAAGAAAAAACTGTACTCCTCCTCGGCTGGTACCGTGATCGAGGAGTGCTGAACTGTTGACGGGTGGTCCAGCTACCTGTGGGCTGATACACTTAAGCCTAAACATGGCGCCCAAGCGGTGCCACATTTATCTCCGGTGTTTTTGTACTAAAGTTCAGCTGTTAGCCTGTTGGCTCGGGAAGTAAAGTGAAACCTGTAAATGAGCTCATTGTTTCAGGATTCGGCTTGATGGTCTCTGAAAGTCGTTTTTGATCATCCTGTTTGTTGAAGGCTCACTTTAAGGGCAATTGTTGCTCAAGCACAATTTTAAAATGTATTTTTTTTTCTTTTGTAAATGAATGTAAGACTGTTCCTCGTGTTTGAGTGGGACTTCCTGTGGGTACACCTCTGTTAAAGCCACTAGCCACTTTAAGATGCATCTGCGTTCCCAGGTGCATTGAATGTTGAGCAGTAAGCACACCTGGGCTTGATTAGAGACGCCACGCGGGGTCTATAGCTGCGATGCTGTTTGACGGTACGAGCTCGCGTCACTGTAAGGAATGTGAAACCTTAAATGTCGTGGAGAACGGTGCGTTCCGTCAGATCACGGCAATGACTTTTGCGTGAATGAATGTTTTATTGTTTTTGTTTTTATACCGCCTTACTCCCGCAGGTGCACGTTGTCGAAGCAGAACCTTTAAATGGAATTAAAAGTTTGGTTCACCTGATTGTAAAAGGCCCGTTTGCTTTTGAATGTTTTTTGACTTGTAAATGAAGCGAGACTAGCACAGGTTTTATTTGAATGATAAAGGCAACTTTTTAAAAATAATAAAATTCTCATAAATTTCAGTATTTGCTCTTCATTTTGTTTTCACTTGCCTCAAATACTGCTATAAAAAGCATTAACCTTCCGTAGCTCCACTTCTGGTCTTTGGGTTCACATTTCTGAAGGGTTTTCCTTCAAATTCAGGCTGCTTGGCGTTGACTTTCAAGTATTGCCCAGTGCAATATATATACTGTATATATTTTTAATTTTACAAATGGAAAACCTTGATTGGTCAGGTGTAATTAAGTTTGGATGCACCTTCACCTCCAAAGAGCTGGTTGTGTGACTTTCCTCGCTGTACTGTAATTGACCTCCTTAATGACTTTTAAAAGGTCAGTGAGACTGAGCCAGGAGAGTTCAATTACTTTGACTCGTGCTGTATTTAAGAATCGACCCCCTCCCTTTTTCTGGTCAACCTTGGTAAAAAAAAACTTTCTAAAAATGTTACTGTTGGAATGAAAGCTTTGTGTAGAAGTTTAACTAACTAAATATGCAGGGATGTCATTCTTGACAGGTGTGTCATGTAAGGATCACATGATGCGTCTGTCAGGTGTGTTATGACAAAGCAGTGCTGATCTTCCTGTCCCATCGAACGACTGCCTAAAGCCGATCTTTTCCGTATGGACAGTTTATACTCTAGGGGATAACTCATTTTAAAGTGTGGCTGACATGATTTTTTTACTACCGGTATGCATAAAATTGCTCAATATATATCATTTAAATATGTTTGTTTTTGCAAACAAAATGATAAATCAATTAAATGTTGCTTTAAATGTGATTTAAAACTTCGCGCCGTGTTTATTCACGGGAAATCCGATTACACACGAATGCAATATCTGTGACGTAAAATCGGGCAGAGGGCTACGTCTCTAATAGCGGACAATTTAAAACCCGACAAATTTAGCAATCTTAAGTGAAGATTTGAGCGATTTGTCTTCAGTTTGGGAAGCAGAAAGTTAGCTGAACAAGAAACGGCAGGTTCTAATTTAGGTCTGCACCCGTATTTATTTGAGTCTTACCTTTTCAGGAAGTGAGGGGGCTCCGAGGCAGGCGATCTCCAGAGAGACGCAGACTGCCTCTGCCCGATAGTACGTCACAGATGTTGCATTCGCGTGTACCGGTAATCGGATTTCCCGTGAATAAACATGGCGTGAAGTTTAAAATCACTTAAAGCAAAATTAAATTGATTTATCATTTTGTTTGCAAAACAACATATTTAAATGATAAAAGAGATACATTATGAGCAATTTTATGCATAGTAAAAAAAATGTCAGCCACACTTTAAGTCCTCCCACTGTAGCACGTCACACACATGGTTGGTAGAGTGGATGACTATTTTCAGGTGATGTTGGAGGAGGAATACCTGGTATTTCTGTTAACGGAGCGTTGCTATTTTGTAAATTTGTCATGTATAGACCGCCACCGTTTGAGTCGAGGGTACTGGACCTGTGCTTCCCAGCAGATGTGCACTCCTTCCTGGTCAGCACAGCCTTCCACGAGTTTCTTTTTACTATAAAGGTTTAGCTGGAACATTTGCAAAGATGGATGTACTTTACAGCTTTGTCCAGAAATAAAGAGTACTGCAGCCACTTCTCATAAACACGCCTACGAAGTTCTGACCAATCACACAATACTTGGCCCATACCCTGCAAGAAACAAGCTCTGATGGGACCAAGCACGAGACGGGGTCTCAGTGGAGAAAGCAAGAAGAGAACGACTAATTTTTCATCACACAAGACAACATAGACAAAATTTCAGCACTTCTCTTCGAGTATAAACCAGGCTTTAACGTGAGTCAGAAGTACTCCCCTAAACTGGTGAACAATACTGCAGATAATACAGTACATGTTTTTATTGTGTTTCAATCAATCAATCAATCACCTTTATTTTACCAGGTAGAGCCTGTTAGAGATCGATATCTCTTACAAGGGTGACCTGGTCAAGTGGTCAGCAGCACACGTCACATGGTAATTGACAATAGGCTTTTGCATTTATCAAAAAAATAAAGAAAGAAAGCTACAATTACAATAAATAGATGTTGACAGTTCAAAACCATCAGGATAAGAGCTAGGCATTATATATATAACAAGCAGACAGACATCGGTTGAGTACCGGTAGATACAGTTAAAAGTCAACAATGACATGTATACAGTATTGGATAAGTAATGTTTAGAAACATCTGCAATGGTCAAGTTTCTTGATGACATAATCTAATATGGTTGACATGAAGGATCTAGGAGAGAGGAGTGTTGATAATCTCAGATCTTTCTGTAAGTGGTTCCAGGCTGAGGGGACGGCGAAGCTGAACGCTCTTTTTCCTAGTTCAGTTCTGACCGGAGGAACCGACAGGAGGACTAGATCGTTAGAGCGCAGGGAGGGACACCGTTCACACTTGGACTTGTGATTCTGTGCGTCGGAATTTCATGGATGACCTGCAGAGTTAAATGTCATTAAGCAAAATAAGAAAGAGGAATGATTATACCTTTGACATTTTTTATTTAACACAAAGTAAGTAAAACCAATGTGTCATTTTAACTGCAGTAAAAACATTTCAGTAAAAGTTGTCTGATGAAAAAAGGAGCCTTAGACCTGAGAAAGGAACAGGCTCTGATCATTTCAACTCCAGTTTGTCATCAACTCTAGTTAAAATACTGTCTAGTCAACCTTGTAATGGGTCAATAGTGAACAATATTTTAACTTCCTGATACCATTTTCAAAACTTGGACCTGAGTGTCGAGACATTTGGAGACATCTCTTGTCTCCTAACATCCCATGAACTGACACATTTTAATATTGCAGCAAGAATTTCTTGTTCAAGTTCAGAAGAAGTTGGTTTTCAAAGTTTCAGTCTGGCTCTTTTGGGAGAGAGAATCTGTCCTGCTGAACTGAACGGTCTTTCAATAGTCTTTTAATAATCTTTCAATAGTCTTTAAATAATCTTTCAATAGTCTTTAAATAATCTTTCAATAGTCTTTAAATAATCTTTCAATAGTCTTTAAATAATCTTTCAATAGTCTTTAAATAATCTTTCAATAGTCTTTAAATAATCTTTCAATAGTCTTTAAATAATCTTTCAATAGTCTTTAAATAATCTTTCAATAGTCTTTAAATAATCTTTCAATAGTCTTTAAATAATCTTTCAATAGTCTTTAAATAATCTTTCAATAGTCTTTAAATAATCTTTCAATAGTCTTTTAATAATCTTTCAATAGTCTTTAAATAATCTTTCAATAGTCTTTAAATAATCTTTCAATAGTCTTTAAATAATCTTTCAATAGTCTTTAAATAATCTTTCAATAGTCTTTAAATAATCTTTCAATAGTCTTTAAATAATCTTTCAATAGTCTTTAAATAATCTTTCAATAGTCTTTAAATAATCTTTCAATAGTCTTTAAATAATCTTTCAATAGTCTTTAAATAATCTTTCAATAGTCTTTAAATAATCTTTCAATAGTCTTTAAATAATCTTTCAATAGTCTTTAAATAATCTTTCAATAGTCTTTAAATAATCTTTCAATAGTCTTTAAATAATCTTTCAATAGTCTTTAAATAATCTTTCAATAGTCTTTAAATAATCTTTCAATAGTCTTTAAATAATCTTTCAATAGTCTTTAAATAATCTTTCAATAGTCTTTAAATAATCTTTCAATAGTCTTTAAATAATCTTTCAATAGTCTTTAAATAATCTTTCAATAGTCTTTAAATAATCTTTCAATAGTCTTTTAATAATCTTTCAATAGTCTTTAAATAATCTTTCAATAGTCTTTTAATAATCTTTCAATAGTCTTTTAATAAGGCCATGGGTGGTGCATATCTCCCTACGCTGATTGTATTGCCGACATTAAACAGTGGCTTCACCGTAATTTTTTGTTTTTAAACGAAGGAAAGACAGAATGCATCTTCTTCGGTGATGATGCTCCCTGTAACTTTGGAGCTCTAACTTCCAAATGCAGACCAACAGTTAAAAACTTGGGGGTGACATTTGACAAGGACTTAAAATTTGATAAACAAATAGCGTCTGTAGTCAAGGCCTGTTTTTATCAATTACGTCTTTTATACAAAGTTAAACCTTTTTTAAATCGTTTTGATTTAGAAAAGGCCATTCATGCTTTTATCACCTCAAGACTTGACTACTGTAATTCCCTGTATGCGGGAATCTCCCAATCCTCCATTAGACGCCTTCAATTGGTCCAAAATGCTGCAGCTAGACTTTTAACCAACACCTCCAGACGTGAACACATAACCCCTGTTTTATTTTCTCTCCATTGGCTTCCAATTGATTTTAGAATTAAATTCAAAATTTTATTATTCACTTTTAAAGCACTCAATGGTCTTGCCCCACTGTATTTGACTGATCTTGTAACTGTCCGTGAATATAGGAGAACACTGAGATCATCTAATACATTTCTCCTGTCCATCCCAAAGTCCAACTACAAACGTTGGGGTGACCGGGCCTTTTCTGTCGTTGCACCCAGTCTCTGGAATATGCTACCTCTGGACTTGCGCTCCATCACTCATATGGAGTCTTTTAAATCTAATCTTAAAACCTTTTTATTCAGGCAGGCTTTTAATACCTAGTAGTTCTTTGACATTCTTGTTAGGTCTTAATTGTTTTTAATTTTTTACTGGCTGTTTTTTATTGTTATTTTTTATTGTTTGTTTTATTTCTGTATTGTTCAGCACTTTGTGCACCTTCTGGCTGCTGAAAAGGGCTCTATAAATAAAGATTGATTGATTGATTGATTGATTGATTGATTGATTGATATCTTCTGGCTGACTCTCCACGGTGGAATCCATTGTGGGTGCGTTGGCGATAAAGTGGGTGGTCCCAGCTCAGTGATGTATATACTTTGTACTAGAACATACATTATTGGCCCAACTCTTCTTGAAGGTGGGTCTAATGTTACCTGTCCACTTTGCAGTGATTCAATGGACTAACTCCCCTCTCACCATTGGTAACTTTCAAACTAACGAACTAACGAAATAAAAAATCACAACGTGAAAGTAACTTGTAACTCAACGCATTATAGAAATGTAGTGTAGTGGAAAGTATAGTCAGAGTCAGAGTCAGAGAGTCTTTATTGTCATTTGCACCGCATGTGGTACATGTGATGAAAACGAGATTATGTACACGAGGTCCCAGTTACATCCAACAACAAATGAAAGAGAAAAACAGTAATAACATCTAGAATTAACTAAGAAAAACATCAACTAGTAATACACTAAGCCTAATATAGTGGGAATAAACAGCAGCACGAACATGAGTTTGTATGAGCAGATGGTCACAGATGAACACAGATGAACACAGCAACAAGAAAACAGATCAGCATCAGTATGATGTGATATTTTGCAGTGTTTATTTTTTATTTTATTTTTATTTATTCATGAGTCTAACAGCCTCAGGGTAGAAGCTGTTCCTCAGTCTAGTGGTTCTACACTTGATGCTCCTCAACCTCCGTCCTGAGGGGAGTGGGGCAAAGAGTGAGTGTGCTGGATGAGTGAGGTCTTTCATGATGCAGGTGGCTCTTTTCCTGCATCTGGAGGTATAAATGTCTGTGATTGTGGGGAGACTGACTCCAACAGACTTCTGTGCAGCCTTCACCACTCTCTGCAGAGCTTTCCTCTCTTCAACTGTGCAGCCTCCATGCCACACGTTGATGCTGGAGCACAGGATGCTCTCCACTGCACACCTGTAGAACGAGGTGAGAACTGGGCTGCTCAGACCAGCTCGTCTCAGCCGTCTGAGGAAGTAGAGTCTCTGATGACCTTTCTTGATCAGGCTGGTGGTGTTGTTGCTCCAGCTGAGGTTATCATTCATGTGTACACCCAAGTATTTGTAGCTGGAGACCACTTCCACTGCAGACCCACCTATTTTCAGTGGGGCATGGGTGTGTTTGTTCCTTCTGAAGTCCACAATCATCTCCTTTGTCTTCTTCACATTCATGTGAAGATTATTCTCTTTGCACCAGCTCTCCAGGTGTTCCACCTCCTGTCTGTAGCTGGACTCATCATTGTTTGTGATGCATCCCACCACCGCTGTATCATCTGCAAACTTAACAATATGACAGCCTGGAAGTGTGGCTGTACAATCATATGTGAGCAGAGTGAACAGAAGGGGGCTCAGCACACATCCCTGAGGAGAGCCAGTGCTGAGGGTTATGGTGGAGGATATGCTGATAGATATGCTGGTGAAGATTCTCAGTCGTCCAGGACATGATAAAATCAAAAAGGCGTTCAGTACAACAAATAAAGCAACAAATAAAGTCCAGTTGATCTTGTATTGAACTCCTTTTTGAAAGTATAGATACTTAATGGTAAATGGAGCTTATTTATGATTCATGATTCTACTTTTGATCTTAGTTGATACTGTTATTGATTTTACTTATTTTATTTGTTTTATTGACATTTAATTCTGTTGCACTTTGTAGCACTTTGAGATTTTCATTAATGAAAAGTGCGTTATAAATTGAATTCATTATTATTATTATTATTATTATTATTTATTATTTATATAGCGCTTTCCAGCCCCCTATGAGGGGCCCCAAAGCGCTTTACAATACCAACCATCCACCCATTCATACACCGGTAGCGGCAGACTGCCATGCAAGGCGCTTTCCAGTCCTACCGGGAGCAACTCGGGGTTAAGTGTCTTGCCCAGGGACACAACGACACATGGTGTGGGGAACCGGGATTCAAACCTCCAACCTTCCGATCGGGGGACGACTGCCATTACCACTACGCCACGGCCGCCCCGTTAATGTAAAACGTAGTGGAGTAAAAGTAAAAAGTACCCACATTTAACTCTACTTAAGTAAAGTACCGGTACAGATACATGAAAAATGTACTTAAGTACAGTAACAAAGTACTTGTACTTAGTTACATCCCACCACTGAATCTCAGTGATGATGGGATGAATATTCTGCTGCCATAAAGACCACTTTTTGAACAGAGTTCCTCTGAAAAAAGTTGGTAGGGATGTCCTCTCCATGCATAAGTGGGTTTTTTCCGGGTACTCCAGTGTCCTCCCAGACCAGAAACGTGTATGTTAGGCTGATCGGTAAACTCTAAATTGTCTCTAGGTGTGAGTGAGAGATTTGAACGGTTGTGTCTTGTTTGCCTCTGTGTCCCTGTGGCGGACTGTAGACCTGTCCAGAATGTACGTCACCTCTCGCACAATGATGGCTGGACATGGGCACCAGTGACCCCTGCAACCCGAAAAGGAAGAAGCAGGTAAAGCTGATGGATGGATGGGATAAAATTCTCTTTCATGTGTCAGGTTTAAAACGTGTGTCTTCAAAATGTGATTTATACAGTATGGAGCACCATTATTGCAGTTTTCATCAAGAAAAAGGCAGAGGTACCCAATCCATCCAGGCTCCAAGGAGGGTTCTGACATGATTAACGTATCTTCAGACTCATGGGAAAAGGCTGAAGGTCAGTTTATACTGCTGCTGAAGAACAAAAGATCTCCACTGTGCAGTTTCAGCAGTCTCATTGTGGATCCAGTGGTGGTACATTTAGATCTTCTGTGTCAACATGATTTATCTCAGCCTGCGTGGTATGAGGACTGTGGCATGGCGTGAAAGATGTGCAATCTGCCACAGTCTTATTGAGAGGGTTCACCCAGGCCCTCTGCCTACAGATGTTTACCGTCTCTCTCCGTCCCTCTGGAGGAGGTCGAGGGAGGGCTCAGAGTCACAGGATAGCCCTGTTTGTTTCGGTGTCCTCGGAGGTATGCCGGGCACGAGTCCATGTCTCCTCCTAAACTGCATAACGACCTCCTTCCTGGAAATTTTGAAATCTGATGAACTTGGCAGAGGAGGTGGATGCATGTCACACTGTGTCTCTGATGATCTGAATGTGTTTCTGTTTACTGCAAGTTTGTGTATATTCCATGTCAACAAGGCTGTTTTCTTTTGTGTT
Source organism: Garcialebias charrua (assembly GCA_038048925.1). NCBI lineage: Eukaryota > Metazoa > Chordata > Actinopteri > Cyprinodontiformes > Rivulidae > Garcialebias > Garcialebias charrua. Next base: position 11,697 of record JBBPBX010051995.1, read on the forward strand.
ATCATTTTCTCTGTACTTCAAGACTGTATTGCGTATCATCAGATCTGGTTGTTTGTGTAGTCCTTCACTGAAACAAGAAATTGTTGGCTTTTCAACAAACGGCAAACTGTGGCCCCCTCTCTGAAACAGTGCCAACCAACACAGGAAATTGATGACAACTTGAAAAATATAGATGTCCATTTCTTGGCTTTTGATGCTAAACCAAGACTAGCGTCCTGTTGACATATTTTTTTACGATCTAAAACCGTCTTTTTTTTTTTTACACCTCTTTAATTCATAATTCTTGTTTGTGTCTATATCTTTCCACAATGTTTCAGTAAGACTTGAACCTAATTTTTATTTGGCCATTTTATGGCTTTAAGAATCTGTTGGAATTCTGGCCAAAACCAATTCAGACATGTTCCTGTTTTTGATTTTCTACATCTGCCTTATAATCTGTCTGTTTTGCTACTTTGACATCTTCGTTTGAACTTGTTTAAAACAAATCTGTATTTCTCTCTTATGATTGTTGATTGTCCAAGGAAAATCTACTGTTGCTGTTGTCATCATTCTTTGTTGAAACCAGGTCTCTCTTGTAAATGAGTCCTCGAGGCTCAATGGGATTAACCTGCCTAAATAAAGGTTGAATGAAAAATACCTCTGTTTTCATTATTATTATTATTTTAGCTACGTCCTCACATTGACATCAAGCATTACTGACTTGGTGTTGCTTTTTAATTAGATGATTGAAGTCTGAAGAAACGAGACATGCTAGCAATCTGGCAATTTATTAATTAAACAAACAAGGGCCTCAGTAACATGTGGAAGAACCATACACAGCCACAACAACCAGGCACCCCTCCTCACGCTGCTAAGCAGCTTGGGCCCACACAGCGGAGGGAAGGCATCTCATTCTTCAACCAGGATTTGTTGCACATCAGCCAACTTGGTTGAGTTGGTCACTCTTGAATGAACGTCACACCCAAGCCGATCCCTCAGCTGTTCAATGAGGTGGAAGTCAGAGCTGCACCTGCGATACCAGCAGCTCCAAACAAGAGTCAGTAGCAGAAAAAGCTGTTTGGTAGAGATTTGACAAGTTTTCCATGGGTGCCTCCCACGTTTCAAATGTGGCATTTAAGGGTGCCGTTTGTTACAACAAAGAAATAATCAACCAAACACCAAATTCTTTACATTTTGTACTACGTTTACATGAACATGCAGTGTCCACGAATAACCCCCCTTAAAGGTCATGTGCACGTTTGGAAGCACTGACGGGAGCTCTGCTTCATCTCGCTCTTTTTTTGTTCCTATTGTTTTTGCTTTAACTGTTTTTTGTGCCTACACTTTACACCCACGCTACGGGTATGACCGCAAAACACTTTTGGAGTTTTCTGTGTCGCTGCCATGCCATCGTGGTTCAGTTCCCGGCCCCCCTCCAGCCTCGGGCTAAGGCTCCGTCCTGTCATGGAGACCGTCTCCATGATCCTCCATCTGTCTGCTCGGATCAAACGCTACGCAACAATTTGGTTCCGCAGGGAAAACCTTGGAGGTTTGCCGGACCTGGTTCAGGAGAACAGTCATCGTCTGCCTCAGTTGTTATTATCAACATGCTGCTAACAGAACTGCACTACCAACAGAACCATGCTGCTAATAGGACATTGTTGCTGAAAGAACCACACTGCTAATGCTGCTAACAGGACCATGTTGCTAGGAGAACTTCACTGCCAACAGAACCACACTGCTATCAGTTCCAGGCTGCTAATGGGGCCATGTTAGAACCACTCTGCTAACAGTGGCATGTTGCTAACAGGACCATGTTGCTAAGAGAACCACTCTGCTAACAGTACTATGCTGCTAGCAGGACCATGTTGCTAAGAGAACCACTCTGCTAGTGCCATGCTGCTAACAGGACCATGTCCATGTTGTTAAGAGAACCACTCCGCTAACAGTGCCATGTTGCTAACAGGACCACATTGCTAAGAGAACCACTCTGCTAACAGTGCCATGCTGCTAACAGGACCACGTTGCTAAGAGAACCACTCTGCTAACAGTGCCATGCTGCTAACAGGACCATGTTGCCAGGAGAACTTCACTGCCAACAGAACCACACTGCTATCAGTTCCATACTGCTAATGGGGCCATGTTAGAACCACTCTGCTAACAGTGCCATGCTGCTAACAGGACCATGTTGCTATGAGAACCACTCTGCTAACAGTGGCATGTTGCTAACAGGGCCATGTTGCTAAGAGAACCACTCTGCTAACAGTGCCATGCTGCTAACAGGACCATGTTGCTAAGATAACCACTCTGCTAACAGTGGCATGTTGCTAACAGGGCCATGTTGCTAAGAGAACCTCTCTGCTAACAGTGCCATGTTGCTAACAGGACCATGTTGCTAAGAGAACCACTCTGCTAAAAGTGCCATGCTGCTAACAGGACCACATTGCTAAGAGAACCACTCTGCTAACAGTGCCATGCTGCTAACAGGACCACGTTGCTAAGAGAACCACTCTGCTAACAGTGGCATGCTGCTAACAGGACCATGTTGCTAAGAGAACCACTCTGCTAACAGTGCCATGCTGCTAACAGGACCACGTTGCTAAGAGAACCACTCTGCTAACAGTGCCATGCTGCTAACAGGACCACGTTGCTAAGAGAACCACTCTGCTAACAGTGCCATGCTGCTAACAGGACCATGTTGCTAAGAGAACCACTCTGCTAACAGTGGCATGTTGCTAACAGGGCCATGTTGCTAAGAGAACCACTCTGCTAACAGTGCCATGCTGCTAACAGGACCATGTTGCTAAGATAACCACTCTGCTAACAGTGGCATGTTGCTAACAGGGCCATGTTGCTAAGAGAACCTCTCTGCTAACAGTGCCATGTTGCTAACAGGACCATGTTGCTAAGAGAACCACTCTGCTAAAAGTGCCATGCTGCTAACAGGACCACATTGCTAAGAGAACCACTCTGCTAACAGTGCCATGCTGCTAACAGGACCACGTTGCTAAGAGAACCACTCTGCTAACAGTGGCATGCTGCTAACAGGACCATGTTGCTAAGAGAACCACTCTGCTAACAGTGCCATGCTGCTAACAGGCCCACGTTGCTAAGAGAACCACTCTGCTAACAGTGCCATGCTGCTAACAGGACCACGTTGCTAAGAGAACCACTCTGCTAACAGTGCCATGCTGCTAACAGGACCATGTTGCTAAGAGAACATCACTGCTAACAGTGCCATGTTGCTAACAGGACCATGTTGCTAAGAGAACCACTCTGCTAAGAGTGGCATGCTGCTAACAGGACCATGTTGCTAAGAGAACCACTCTGCTAACAGTGCCATGCTGCTAACAGGACCACGTTGCTAAGAGAACCACTCTGCTAACAGTGCCATGCTGCTAAGAGAACATCACTGCTAACAGTGCCATGTTGCTAACAGGACCATGTTGCTAAGAGAACCACTCTGCTAAGAGTGGCATGCTGCTAACAGGACCATGTTGCTAAGAAAACCACTCTGCTAACAGTGCCATGCTGCTAACAGTGCCATGCTGCTAACAGGACCATGTTGCCAGGAGAACTTCACTGCCAACAGAACCACACTGCTATCAGTTCCATACTGCTAATGGGGCCATGTTAGAACCACTCTGCTAACAGTGCCATGCTGCTAACAGGACCATGTTGCTAAGAGAACCACTCTGCTAACAGTGGCATGTTGCTAACAGGGCCATGTTGCTAAGAGAACCACTCTGCTAACAGAGCCATGCTGCTAACAGGCCCATGTTGCTAAGATAACCACTCTGCTAACAGTGCCATGCTGCTAACAGGACCATGTTGCCAGGAGAACTTCACTGCCAACAGAACCACACTGCTATCAGTTCCATACTGCTAATGGGGCCATGTTAGAACCACTCTGCTAACAGTGCCATGCTGCTAACAGGACCATGTTGCTATGAGAACCACTCTGCTAACAGTGGCATGTTGCTAACAGGGCCATGTTGCTAAGAGAACCACTCTGTTAACAGTGCCATGCTACTAACAGGACCATGTTGCTAAGATAACCACTCTGCTAAAAGTGCCATGCTGCTAACAGGACCACATTGCTAAGAGAACCACTCTGCTAACAGTGCCATGCTGCTAACAGGACCATGTTGCTAAGAGAACCACTCTGCTAACAGTGCCATGCTGCTAACAGGACCATGTTGCTAAGAGAACCACTCTGCTAACAGTGCCATGCTGCTAACAGGACCATGTTGCTAAGAGAACCACTCTGCTAACAGTGCCATGCTGCTAACAGGACCATGTTGCTAAGAGAACCACTCTGCTAACAGTGCCATGCTGCTAACAGGACCATGTTGCTAAGAGAACCACTCTGCTAACAGTGCCATGCTGCTAACAGGACCATGTTGCTAAGAGAACATCACTGCTAACAGTGCCATGCTGCTAACAGGACCATGTTGCTAAGAGAACCACTCTGCTAAGAGTGGCATGCTGCTAACAGGACCATGTTGCTAAGAGAACCACTCTGCTAACAGTGCCATGCTGCTAACAGGACCATGTTGCTAAGAGAGCCACTCTGCTAACAGTGCCATGCTGCTAACAAGACCATGTTGCTAAGAGAGCATCATTGCTAACATTTTTCATTTTCATTTACACTTTATTCATACAGATAGTCTCAATGAGTCACGAGAACTCATTTTCAAGAGAGACCTGTTTTTGGGAGCAGATGGTGGGGATTAAGGGCCTTGCTCTGGGGCCCAGAGTGGGGCAAGGGTGGAGGCAGGTGTAACAGAATCACACTGCTAACAGTACCATGCTGCTAATGGGACCGTGTTGCTAAGAGAACCACTCTGCTAACAGTGCCATGCTGCTAACAGGACCATGTTGCTAAGAGAACCACTCTGCTAACAGTACTAGGCTGCTAGCAGGACCATGTTTCTAAGAGAACCACTCTGCTGACAGTGCCGTGCTGCTAACAGGACCATGTTGCTAAGAGAACCACTCTGCTAACAGTGGCGTGCTGCTAACAGGACCATGTTGCTAAGAGAACCACTCTGCTAACAGTGCCATGCTGCTAACAGGACCATGTTGCTAAGAGAACCACTCTGCTAACAGTGCCATGCTGCTAACAGGACCATGTTGCTAAGAGAACCACTCTGCCAACAGTGCTGCTAACAGTACTATGCTGCTAACAGGACCATGTTGCTAAGAGAACCACTCTGCTAACAGTGCCATGCTGCTAACAGGACCATGTTTCTAAGAGAACCACTCTGCTAACAGTGCCATGCTGCTAACAGGACCATAGAGAACCACTCTGCTAACAGTGGCATGCTGCTAACAGGACCATGTTGCTAAGAGAACATCACTGCTAACAGTACTATGCTGCTAACAGGACCATGTTGCTAAGAGAACCACTCTGCTAACAGTGCCATGCTGCTAACAGTACTATGCTGCTAGCAGGACCATGTTGCTAAGAGAACCACTCTGCTAACAGTACTATGTTGCTAACAGGACCATGTTGCTAAGAGAACCACTCTGCTAACAGTACTATTCTGCTAGCAGGACCATGTTGCTAAGAGAACCACTCTGCCAACAGTGCCATGCTGCTAACAGTAGCCTACTACTGTATGCTGCTAGCAGGACCATGTTGCTAAGAGAACCACTCTGCTAACAGTGCCATGCTGCTAACAGGACCATGTTTCTAAGAGAACCACTTTGCTAACAGTGCCATGCTGCTAACAGGACCATGTTGCTAAGAGAACCACTCTGCTAACAGTGCCATGCTGCTAACAGGACCATGTTGCTAAGAGAACCACTCTGCTAGTGCCATGCTGCTAACAGGACCATGTTGCTAAGAGAACATCACTGCTAACATTTTTCATTTTCATTTACCGGTACACTTTATTTATACAGGTAGTCTCATTGAGTCACGAGAACTCATTTTCAAGAGAGACCTGTTCAGGGAGCAGATGGTGGGGGTTAAGGGCCTTGCTCAGGGGCCCAGAGTGGGGCAAATGAGGGTGGAGGCAGGTGTAACAGAATCACACTGCTAACAGAACCATTCTGCTAACAGCACCATGCTGCTAATGTTGCTAAGAGAACCTGACTGCCAACAGAACTCAGCTAATAGGACCATGCTGCTGTAGTAATATGTTTTTGCTGTAATATTTTTCCCTTTTGACCCCTTGACTTTGTATTTTTGTTGCATGCTTTGGTATTTCTTGTTTGTTTTTTTGTCGAGTCGAGACGGTTCTTCTCGCCCTGAGCCTTTCATTGCCATGTGTTTTTCTGCATCTAAACCTTACTATAAATCTCAGATAATTTTTTTTAAAGCTTGAAAAATCTGATTTTTTTTTACGTTACAGATAAAAAGGATGTTGGTCTGAACTCTTGGGTTGCTGAGCAAGACCTCTTGGGTTTTTCGTCTTGCTCACGTTTTGTCACATGGTCTGTGAGTTCTGAAATTTCAGTCTGACACTGACGCTGCTCACATCTGATATCGTGAGTGGAACTTCAAATCTGCTTTGGCAAACTGCGCCCTGAAGTTTACTTTACACGACTTCTACAGACAGTTTAACTGCTGTCATTTTAATAACAGTGTGCTGAGCCTCCTCTATGTTAAAAACTACTAATGATTTCACAATAAAACTCTGTTAAAAAAAAAAAAAACATCTAGCGTGCACTATGAGTTAACTATTTAGAAGTAAAGTAAAAAGGGACGTCTTATTTTTTTATTTCTTCACAGCAGTTTGTTTAAAATAGCCTCCTAAGTTACAAAAGATCAAGTATTCTTGTAAAGAAGTGGTTCAGATAAGTCAAAGTTGGGTTCTGTGGAAAAGTTAAGAACAATAAATATATTACCAGCTGTAAATACTCAATACAAAAGAAAAGAAAATTATACTCATAACTGAGAAAGATGTAGTGTCAATAAATCCTTATATAAAATGATTTTTTGTTTTTCTGTAGTTTAACCAAAGTTATTTAAAGTTGTGTGTCTTTGACGGGTATTTTGGAGGTCAGAAGCTAAATCTCCTTTTATTAATTAATAAATAAAAAAAACAGTGTTCAAAAAACATTTATAGAAGCTAAAAGTAAATTTGCCTGGTTAAAGTGTAGTGTAATTTTTATTAAACATGCCTTTGACCGAGGAAAGGCTCTTTAATTCAATCAGAAACAAACTCCACGCTGAGGTCATTTAAAGACCCGTCTACGACAGGTAAGATATTAATGGTTTGTAACGTCTCCACTGAACCCACTGTAAAAACTTCTATTTCGTAAATGAGCCCATGAGGTTCAAAAGATTTACCTGACTAAATAAAGGTTGAATGAATGAATGAAAAAAAAAACTTTAATTCCGAGTCTCACCGATTTAAACCAGATGCGCTGAGTCAGCAGTGACACAGCTGTTTTCCTATTTATAGATTCTTCCACAAACTTTGGTATTAACTCGTTTGTAAATCAACACTTTCAGTTCGGTCGAGAATATTTGATGCTATGACTTTTAGATTTGTACTTTTAGACTTACAGTATTTAACTTTAGTTACAAACTTTGCTCCCATAGAAATACACTAAGACACTTTTCCTTCAAAACATGTTATTGCGGACTTCCTAGTGTGAGGCAGGCACCTATTATTATCCACTTGACTTCGGGTTTCTTAACTTTATTTATTTATTTATATCTTACTATTCCGTCAACTGTAACACGGCCCGAAATGCAACTTGTACCCCCACAAATGTTATATCAAAATGACTGGCTCGGCTCTATGATGTGTGCTATTACTTTTATTGGCGTTTTGAGTTACCATTATGACATAATTTGCAAACAAAGACAAAATTTTTCCTATACAAAGCGCCTGACAAAACACTTTACTGCTGTGAGGTCACATGACTAAGAGTGGAGAGCTCCCTGAAGAAAACTTCTCTGTTGGATTTGTTTGAAACTCACAGAAAGGTATGGTCATTCCGTTTTTTCAAATGTAATTCCGTTTTTTTCTAATGTCATTCTGTTTTTTCTAATGTAATTCCGTTTTTTCAAAATGTCATTCTGTTTTTTCAAATGTAATTCCGTTTTTTCCCTAATGTGATTTGGGCCTCTTCCGCTTTGGCCACTTCCGGTTTGGCTTAATGTACAGGTAGTCTCCGACTTACGAACAAGTTCCGTTCCTACGCACCATTTGTAACACGAAATCGCCGTAAGTCGGAGCACATACAAAAAATTTTTTTTTAAACTTTAAAAAAAAAAAAGTACAGTACTGTACAGTTACCAAGCACTTAGCCTGTCCTAACACAGTTTTTAAAGATGAAGGAGTGAGTTGAATTGTCTCCCTTTCACATAAAGGAAGCTAGCTCTCTTTATGTGAATGGAGCTTGGGAGGAGGGAGACAATTCAACTCACTCCGTCTTTAAAAACTGTGTTAGGATAGGCTAAGTGCTTGGTAACTGTACAGTACTGCACATTTATTTATTTATTTAAATTAAAATAAATAAATAAAATAAAATGTTTTTTTTTTTTTTTTATGAGACGTGTGACATAAGTCCGAAACGTCGTAAGTAGAGGGTGTCGTAAGTTGAGGACTACCTGTAATTCCATTTATTCTAATGTGATTCCGGCCACTTCCGCTTTGGCTTAATGTAATTCCGTTTTTTCAAATGTCATTCTGTTTTTTCAAATGTAATTTAGTTTTTCAAATGTTGTTGTGTTTTTGTTGTGTTTTTCCAAATGTAATTCCATTTTTTTTTTTATGTTGTTCATTTACACCTTGGGGCCACCGTAGAAAGGAATCATCACATGCATCTCTAGAACCGATTAATGTTTGGAGCCATTTTGATTCAAGATGGCTGACACAGCTGCCTCAACAAACACAAAATAGTCTATAACTCATTGATTTTTTTGCCATTTTGAGCTGAACTTCGGTATACAGTAGTGGTAGTTGAGAGCGAACCCCAACACACACACTGTCAAATCAAAACTTTCAATTGGCAGCAGCGTGGTCCCCATCAAAGTTTCTCCAGGAACTTTCTAGTTTGAAGCCTACTAAATCTACCACTGTATTGTTTTCTTACTGTTTAGCTCATTTTAGCTGTGATTTAGCTAAAATTAGCTTGTTTTGCCTTTTTGTTGTTGTTGTTGACTTTTTCATCTGGAGTTGAGCTTCTGAGCCAGATTTGTTCCCTTTTCCCTCCTCGTGCTTAAGCTCAGCGTGTTCCTCCTCCTGTCAACAGTTCGTGATCTCCTGGCAGCACAGATGCATTCAGCTTCGGCTCCAGGTCGAAGCCGAGCAGCACCTCCTGCTCTGATCAGATTTTATTAAGCAGGATGCATGGGTTTTATAATAATAATAATAATAATAAACTTTATTTGTATAGCACCTTCCAACAATGCCTTGCATTGACCAAGGTGCTTAACAGGATAAAAAGATGAATAAACTGGAACAACCGCACTCAATTCATTCAGCTTAAATCCTTCCGTTCCCAGTCTTCCCCTGTCTCCACGGGTGTCCCCCAAGGCTCTGTCCTCGGACCCCTCCTCTTCATCATTTACCTCCTTCCTCTAGGCCACATCTTCCGCAAACACGGCATCCATTTCCACTGCTATGCTGATGACACGCAGCTCTACTTGTCATCAAAACCAAACTCCACCCACCCACCCTCCATCCTCACCGACTGTCTCAACGAGCTAAATCACTGGTTTTCTAACAATTTCCTTCAACTAAACAGCAACAAAACAGAAGTCATTCTCGTCGGTACCAAAAACTCTATTTCAAAATCAGAACATCTTCTCGTCCCCCTTAACAACTCTCTGCTATCCCCCTCCCCTCAGGTCAAGAGCCTCGGTGTCATCCTCGACACCACTCTCTCCTTCACTTCACACATCAACAATATTACTCGGTCTGCCTATTTCCACCTCCGTAATATTAACCGTCTCCGTCCTTCTCTCACGCCCCGCTCCACAGCCATCCTGGTGCACAGTCTTGTGACTTCCCGTATTGACTACTGCAACTCCCTTCTCTACGGCCTCCCCAACAAATCTCTCCACAAGTTACAGATGGTCCAGAACTCAGCTGCCCGTGTCATCACTCAAACCTCCTACTATAACCACATCACTCCTGTCCTGCAGCAGCTCCACTGGCTCCCGGTTAAATCACGCATCATCTTCAAAATTCTACTCCTCACGTTCAAAGCTATCCACAACCTTGCCCCTCCTTATCTATCCGACCTCCTACAAATCTCCATCCCATCACGCTCTCTCAGGTCCTCCTCTTCACTACAACTCCATGTACCCTCTGCCCGCCTCTCCACCATGGGGAGCAGGGCCTTCACCTGCTCTGCCCCTCACCTCTGGAACGCTCTACCGCCCGACCTTCGAAACACCACCTCCCTTTCTCTGTTCAAGACTGCCCTGAAAACACATCTCTTTAGACTAGCTTATCATTAACTTTACTAAATGTATTTTTATCTTCCATTTTATATCCTTTATGTATTTTATATTTCAATTTGTCGCTGATAATGTTTGCTCTGTATTCACTGTGTTGGTTTGTTAAGTGTCCTTGGGTGTCATGAAAGGCGCTTTTAAATAAAATGATTATTATTATTATATTATTATTATAACAATAAATCAATGAAAATAGAATAAGAAACAACATCAATAAAAGAAGGCAATGGAAATAAAAAATGCTACATACTAAAATAACACTAAAATAACACAAATAATAAAAGTTACACACTGAGAGTTTTTTTGAACAAGAGGAAATAAAAAGGCAATGTAAATAAAAAATGTTACATATTAAAATACCAAAAGTAATAAAAGTTACACACTGGAAGCTTATTTGAACTAGTGGAAATAAAAAGGCAATGGAAATAAAAAATGCTACATACTAAAATACCAAAAGTAATAAAAGTTACACACTGAAAGCTTTTTTGAACAAGTGGGTCTTCAGTCTGGTTTTGAACAGAGTCAGATCAGAGGTGGCACGCAGCTCAAGGGGGAGACTGTTCCAGGCTTTTGGGCCGGCAACAGAAAATGACCGGTCTCCCCATTGTTTGTACCTTGAGCGAGGCACAGAAAATGACCGGTCTCCCCATTGTTTGTACCTTGAGCGAGGCACCTCCAGCAGGTGTTGACTGGCAGATCGTAAAGCTCTGCCGGGCTGATGGACTTTCAAAAGTTCTGAGATGTACAGAGGAGCAAGTCCATTCAGAGCTTTGAAAACAAACAGGAGCAGCTTGAACTGTATCCTGAACTGAACCGGGAGCCAGTGTAGAGAGGACAGGACAGGAGTGATGTGTTCATATTTTCGTGTGTTGGTCAAAAAGCGCGCGGCAGAGTTCTGTACAAGCTGTAAACGGGAGATGGAGGATTGATTAATACCAACATACAAAGCATTACAATAGTCAAGTCTGGAGGTCACAAAGGCATGGATGGCCTTCTCCAGATCACCACGGCTGAGAAATGACTTTACTTTGGAGAGCAGTCGGAGCTGAAAGAAGCTGGTCTTGACAACAGAACTGATCTGTTTATCAAACTTTAAGTTGGAGTCAAGCTGCACTCCAAGATTTCTGACCACCGGGTTGAAATGGGGGAGGGGAAAACCAACACTGGGACTGGGAAGGATGTTGCTGGTGTCATCAGGTGCACCAAATAAAATGCATTCAGTTTTATCTGTGTTTAGGTGGAGGAAGTTTTGAGAGAGCCAGTGCTTAATGTCATTTAAGCAGTTGACAAGAGTGTTTGAACTGGGTGAGGGGTTGGGAGTGACTGGCAGATAGATTTGTAAATCGTCTGCATACATGTGAAAAGACAGGTTATGACGTGCAATGATTGATCCTAATGGCAGCATGTAAAGAGAGAAGAGGACTGGCCCTAGAATAGATCCCTGTGGTACGCCAGAGGTCAGAGGGGTTGATGAAGAGGAGGACAGATCGCCTATCATGACAGAAAAAGTTCTCCCAGACAGGTAAGATTTGAACCACTCAAGCACAGCTCCCTGGAGGCCAACCTGCTGAGACAAGCGGTTGATTAGTACCTGATGGTCGACGGTGTCAAAAGCTGCTGAGAGGTCTAACATCACCAGCAGTGCAGGGTTTTTTGCATCCAGGGACAGAAGAATGTCATTCTGTACTTTGAGCAGTGCAGATTCAGTGCTGTGACGAGCTCGAAAACCTGACTGAAATTTTTCAAACAGGTTGTTGAGTTCTAGAAAAGATTGAAGTTGAATAAAAACAATCTTTTCTAGGACCTTTGATAGAAATGACAGATGTGAAACTGGTCTGAAATTAGAGAGAGCTGTAGGATCTAGGCCTGGTTTTTTGAGAAGAGGCCTGACCACAGCATGTTTGAAAGCAGATGGCACAAAACCTGAAGATAGACAGCTGTTAATAAATGACAAAACACAAGGACCAATTACATCAAAGGACTGTTTGAACATTTTAGAGGGAATGATGTCCAGAGAACAGTTAGTTGGTTTCATCTGCTGAACCACCTTGGTGAGGTGAGGGAGTGAAACCAGGTCAAATTGGTCAAAAACAGCTGTGGTTATTGCAGACGCACAAGACTGGATGGTGTTGGATGAACTGACAATGTTCTGCCTGATAGAGTCTATTTTGTTGACAAAATAGCTCTGAAAGTCATCGCAGGTAGACTGTGTGGCAGTTTTCAGAACATTGACAGATGGGTTGATGACAGACTGGAGTGTGCTGAAAAGCGTC
>JBBPBX010051996.1:0-15828 GCA_038048925.1 Garcialebias charrua
ACAAGAGAGGGGCCAAGTGTGGCCTTTAATTCACCACATTGTCTGCCAAAAAGCTAATCTTGGCCAGGCTCTGAGGCTCGCTGCTCACAGGGCACGACTGAATGAGTGAAAAGTTAAATATGCTTTCAAATGTAAAACCGAAGACTGGCCCGGTATTGTCGGTTGTGTCATTGTGGGAATGTGGGACTTGCCGTTGACCCAGGCAACAAGTGGAAAGGGGCCCGTTTGGAGTTGGAGGAGCTGCATTCAGGCTCATGTTTGCAGGTGGTGGTGGGGCTGTAATTCAATGGCTATACACCAATTTTCATGTTTGGAAATAAATCGATGGCTCACGCTGGTAGTCTGTGCACAGCCATCAATCAGATTTTATGGCATACAGTACATCATAAATCAAGTAAACATATGTAAAAGCCCTGTGAATGTGACCTTCAAGAAGCACAATCCCACTACAGATAAACCACCTGATAAACCTTGATATAACTTTAAAAACTCTGCTGTGTGAGACTACTGTACCGGTACAGTACTTTCAAACAACCTCAAATATTAGGGTTAAATAATGATGAGTATGGTGTTTTGTTGACGATCTACAGGAAGTACATTACCAGTCTGAGCCCATGAGGCTGGAGGAGCACTTTGTAAATAAAGAGGTTTCCCCTTTGGAGTTGGAAGAAATCTAAACACGGAGCTAAAAGAAAGCAAACACGAGACTTATAGGTTCCAAGCTGCCAGAGACATCACTTCAAATAAAGGCCTAAATTTACTCAGGCTTTGTGGAATTGCTGCTTGCATGAACTGCATCCATCCATCACTTTTGAATGATGTTGACGTGATTCCCAGGGGCAGAGCAGTCATCCTCCAATGGGAAAGTTGAGGGTTTGATTCCACCAGCAGTCACATGCTGAAGTGTCCAAGGGCAAGACCACCCGCTTCAAACGTTATCAACCATTAAATGGCCATTCTTATTATCAGCCCCATACGTAGCGCTCAGACTGCCCCTCCTGTACCTCCTACTAGGTTCAAAGGTACGTTGTTAGCGTTGTTAGCGTTGACAACAGGCTCCGTTTTTAGCTACATGTTAAAGTTTATAGTAAAGGGTCTGGCGTTAGGTTTAGGGACTTGGTTAGGTTTAGGCACAAGGGTAAGGGGGTTAGGTTTAGGGTTGGTCCTCTGGGTCAGGTGTAAGGTTAGATTTAGGAAAAGGGTTACATAAGCTGAAAAAATTTAAAATAAGACACTTCCTGGTTTACGGAAACACGCTGCCTGCTCACAGCGATAATAACGAAAATGACGTTCCTTTAAACCTGCTAGGAGGTAGGTTGGACAGTTTCACTGCTACATATGGGGATGATAACAACTAATAACGGCCATTTTATGGACTGATAACATCCGAAGCCGATGGCAAGACACTGAACCCCTCACTGCCTTAGATGTGTGTGTCCCATCGGTGTATGTATTTTCATCTTTAAATCACTTCTTGGTCTGCTGCCTATTATCTCCTCCTACATGTCTCTGTGTGAGTGCAGCTACAGCGTGCGCTCTCATTACATTATTACCTGCAGTGTCCCCTCAATGAGGACTGAACTAGGTAAAAGGGCCTTCTCCTGCTCTGCTCCTGTTTCCTTGAATATGTTGCAAAAAGATCTGAAGCTCTCAACCATGACTTCTCTAAGTGGCTTTAAACATCTATTAAGTTCATGGCAAAAACCAATGCAGACATGTTCCTGTTTTATAGTTTTCTACACCGCCTTATAATCTAGCTGTTTTTTTTGCTACTTTTCCTTATGATTGTCCTTTTGGTTGCCATTTTATTTTAACTTGTTTAAAAAAATGTACGCATATTTTATGATTGTCTGTTGTTGTCTTTGTTGTCTACTGTCGTCAATTTTTGTTAAAAAATTAAAGTTTCTCTTGTCATTGAGTCACCGAGGCTCAATGGAATTAACATGTGCAAATAAAGGTTGAATGACTGAATGTGATAAAACACTGGTTAATCTCTACATATTCAGATTAGCTTCGTACAGATATAGTAGAGTGCTGTGTGTGTGGGTAAATGAGGACACAGATTGTAAAGCACTTTGAGTATAAGATAGAAAGGTGCTATGTAAGTAGTCCATTTACCATTTTCCCCACTTTCTGAGGGCATGGCACACCCTGAAAATGTCACAAATTCATGCTAATTTGTTTGCTGTTTTAAAGATAATTTATGATGTCCGTTCTAATAGTTACCAGTAGTTAATACCTTAGCAGCCATGAGATATGTCATAGAACACTGCGTGTGAAGAAAAGAACAGTACCGGCAGTCATTGTCCAGGGTAATCTAATGGCTAGCCAATCAAGGTGCTGGTTTTTGTACAGTTTTTCAGACTCTGTGTTAGTACACATGTGTGTGTGTGCAGCACATTGTTCTATGATGATGTTGCTGAGGCTGCTCAAGGTACCAGTACCCTTTAAAAAAAAAACAAAAAAAACTACTGTACTGGTATTTTTGAACTTTTTATTTCTGAACTTCTCAGGTCCAGCAGCAGATAGGAAATTGCTCAGTGGAATGTAACTTTAACCGATAAACCAAAAATACTTGAACAAATGTTATCACATTCCGCTTTACAGCTTATATTCTTGATTGGTACTCCAGATGGAGAGAAGATTACCTGTTCACTGCAGCAACAGTCATGTAATGTGGATGTGCATGGTTGTCTGCTCCCATAATCACATCATTATTTGTGTGCCGAACATATGGAAGCAGAAAGAATCTACAAAAAAATATATATTTTCTGCCAACAAAACAAGAAAACAAATAGGATATAGTGTTTTTGCTATGGTGGATTACACTCTACAGGAACACTTTCTTGTCATATTTAGATTTTTTTTTAAAGTGTGAGCTTTTGAATAAAACTTGTGCTGTGACTCAAGTCATGTGCTCCACAAATCTGCTAATTGGAAAATATTTGGCTATACTTTGCACCGTCTGTTTCCCCTCTCTTACATTCCTTTTATTTTTTAACCCATTAGATCCTTGTTGGGTGTATTGCCATCCAACAACTACTGTATTACTTTTTTTTGTGCAACAGCTCATCTGCAAAACATTTTGAAGGAGATAACTTCACAAGACTAGTGTATTTCTTCAGGACATACTGTAATCCTTTTTTGGATACAGGGTGATTTTTAATCACAGGCTGCTCTTAATGAGCAATTTTATACACTTAAAGCCACCAAAACTTACACACTGAGACAGAAACAGCTACAACAAATGAAAAAAAAATCTGTTGACTATAATGCAATAAAATAATTTTAAATGCCTCCTAAGTTTAAATCACTAGCACTTTGAGATTTTTGTTAATGAAAAGTGCGTTATAAATTAAATTCATCATTATTATTATTAATAAATCAGTTTGTGTTATTTGCCTGCAGCATTTGTTTCAGTTTATGCTTTGTAGAAAAGTGGTAATTACTTCTTCATTTTCCTGAAAAGAACCAAAATCATTAAAAAATATTCATCTTGTTTTTGTGTAGGATGAAGTGCAAAAGGCAAAACATGAAATTCCTACAACACAGTTTTGCTTGTTGCTGTGTTACAACTAAAACTCTGCAAAAAGATGAAAAGTTTCCACTCAGTTGATCACTTGTGCAGCTAATTAATGATGTTGTGGTCCTCAGATGTCCAATGAACCCTTTCTGGTCTGAGGGCCACAGTTTTACTAATGAAGTGACTGACAGTGTGCCGGATGTTTTGGTCCTTTCACGTTGCATCAGTGTCAAAACTGTAATGGCTGCTTTACGGTCTGTGGGTAAGAGCACTAATTATAGCACAATCAAGAGAATGTGTCATCAGTCCTATAGAGAGATTTTAAACTGTATTTTCCTTATAAACAGCACTGTGCCAAAGTTTTCTTTCTTCATTTAATGCTTCTAAGCAGCAAGACTTTGTTCTAATTTTCAGATTTTCTAAAATAGCGTTTATCTGTAATGTACTTCACATTGTTTACATATATACAAATATAAAATCCGATTTGTGTTAGTCAAAACATGATTTTGAATTTCCCTTTTCTTCCAGACCTTGCCATTTCCTCGAAAATAAACAAACCAATCCATCTTGTTGATCATAAATGGGTAGATTATATCCTATGAATCACTGAGACAAAAACATTTAGTTGCACTGGGTGGTCTCTACTGGGTTCGAGTTAGCTACAAGATTGATTTTAAAATTTCATTGCTCACTGTCCACAGTGACTGCACGGTGGACAAGCACCATCTTGCCAAACGTGTTCATTTTTCACGCTTCATCCTTGGAGTTGCAGCCGTTCAAGCAATTGTTCTAGGATGATCCTAAAATGAATCCTGAAATATAAAGTGATCCTTTTTTTTCTGTATCTGTTCCCTACTGAGTCCCCCCCCCCCCCTCTCAGGAAGGAGGTTACTGAGGAACAACTTCTACCCTAAAGCTGTTAGACTCATGAATCTCTAACCAGAATTATCACTTTGAAAAAAAATCACTGTAATGCCACCTGATTGTTGATATGTGCTGCTGATTATCTATGCTGCTGATCTTATGCTGCTGATTTATTTCATGCTGCTGTGTTCATTCGTACTCATCTGCTCACACAGACTCGTGTTTGTGCTGCTGTTTGGCGTATTGTGTGGCGTATTTTGTACTATTAGTGTTTAAGTCTATTCTTAGTTGAGCACATTTCTTAGTTCATATTAATACTGTTATTCTTTACAATTTATACTTTTGTTGGATGTACTGGGACCCTGTGTACACAATTTCGGTCCACCACATGTTCCACATGTGGTGCAGATGACGAATAAAGAAACCTTGAACACTGAACATGCATATTTCTTGATCTGACTATTTAGGTAGCAAAATCAGATTTCTTAAAACGACAGGAGGTCCCTTCTAAATTATGTCTCCAGTGGCAAACTGATTAGAATGAAACACAATTAGCAGCAACATAGGCCACAAATATGTATGTGATTGTCCTTGTTTTACTTTACACATTTTTGACACTCATTTGCTGACTATTAAATTTAAATGTGTAAAACACTATTCAAAAATAATTTTACACAACTTTTCAAAAAAGCTGAATAGGGTACAGAAACCAGTTAAATATCATATGTAAAGAAGTAGTGCCTATAGAGAAAACAGATGAAAATGTACTTTCATAAATTATTTATGGGCAGCACGTGGCGCAGCTGGTAGAGATGCCGCCTCTCAGCTAGAAGGTTGCTGGGTCAAATCTTAGCCAGGGACCTTTCTGGGTGGAATCTGAACACGCGTTCAATACAAAAACAACTGGACTTTATTTGTTACAGAAAACGTTTCGCCCCCTATCCAGAGGGCTTTATCAATTCAAAGAGCAAGCTGTGTCAGAGTGAGGTTATAAACAGGCTGAGGTGACACCCACAAACCTATGTAAATTGAAAGCTGAGCTAGCACATGCACATACCTAAGATAACACTCACCTCCTAGGCAAATACATAGTTCCCATGTGACGTCACATCTGTGGAATTTCCGGGTAGACCCTCATGCATGGAGGCGGACGGAGCAGCAGGACAGTCTACTACTGGATGTGTATTTTTCATGGTTTTTTTTGTGTTAATTTCTAATTAATTGCAATGGTTACTTCGTGTTGGGTCAGTGGGTGTTCCAGTCGGATAGACGTTTGGGCAACGCGCAGGTTTCACTTAATCCAAAAAAAGTAAACGTGAAGGATTTATCTCATCGGAGAAGCTCACAGCAGCCCCATCGCTCTCTGACTGCTCGGATCTGCTCAGAAGACGTCGTGCTTTTGGCCGGTAAACAAAATATTCTACATAAATCATTTTGTGAAACAATGTCAGAACAATGTTAGAGTACAACTGTCTGTGTGTTAGAGCTGTTTTTTTTTTTTCATTATTTAGCAGCACCGTCTTGCTGTGGTTAGCTTAGCATGTCGCTAACGCGACAACGGCCTCCTCATGCCTGGACAACGGAGGACCGGCGGGGAGACCGCCCCAGTGGGGGAAGGAGGACGGGAGCCAAGTCGTGCGGGCGACGCGTCGGTCCCATGGGACGTGCCCCCGCGGCCGCGACGGATCCACGCCGTCCGACCTACCTGAGCTCGCCGCGAGCCTCCGTGCGACGGACCCTCCGCTCCGGATGCTAACGCGACATGCTAACTTCCAACACGGTAACACTCAAAGTGCTGGTCCTGGTCCGTGTTGAGCCTGGACTTTTTTGGCTGTGTGTTATTTTAGTTAAACCTTTATTTAGCTGGTTAGATATGATTGAGACAGTTTACACATCTTTTTTGGATTTAAAGCTGTGAAGCTCCTCGGTGTGCGCTCCTCGTAGTAATTAAATAATTAATGATATCAGAGTAACTACTTGGTGACAAGTTGTCCGCTTCGTCTGCCATGATTTCTTTCTCCAACTCATTCAACCCTGACCACTGCCATTTTGCTCTTGTGCCTTGGTGAAGCTAGTAATGTATTTAGCTGTGGTAGCTCGAGTCTGTTTGTCCGCCATTTCTGCCTTTACGGGTGGCGAAAAACCCGGTATTGCGCAATACTCGTCACGTGTGTGGGAACTATGTATTGACGAATCACAACATCACACCTTAACAGTAGGGGTTTCTTAAAGTCTTTGTTAGTCTAATTCACAGACAAAGCTCCTCTGTTCTCATCAGGTGCGAACCATCTGGGAATCAGACCTAAAGCTGCACCATATGTTTTTGAAAGTTGGAACCTGAGTTCCCCCCCCCCCTCGGTTAACGCCAAAATTACACTACATGCGTTACGGCTCCGCCCCGCTCCGGTCCGACCTCCGCAGCAAATACGCACCCATTATAATCAATGACAGAATTTACACTGGCTCCGCACGGCGGCAGCGAGCTGCGGAGAGCGGACGGCAGTCCGTCAAAATTAGAAATTTTTCTATTTCTGCCGGACGCCGGAGCTGTGCCGGAGTCAACTTTTGAAGATTACGTCGCACCAACAGGAAAAGGAACGAGCACAACTTCCGTATTTACAAAATAAAATCACCACGGGCGGACTAATCCTAGCTCTATACGGATTTATTTGTACAAAAATGCTGTCAAACTATCATTTATGACTACGCCTACAAACGCAATACAATAAATAAATAAATAAATAAAGTATTTTATTCTGAAATGTAATACATCACTTCCTGTTGCTCAAACCATGTCCTGTCGCTCATTTACGAGAGAAGATCAAGGCAGCAGTCTCTACTGTTGTTCTCCTTCTTCCACCGAATGAATTGTTTTGTTCTGACTTCATTATTTATCACTTGATTTATCACGCGATCTCGCAATTCCCGCGCATGCATCTCAGAGCGGCGCATCCATGCGGACCTGAGCGGAGGTAGTGGAAACTGGACTCGCTCAGCTGCGACCTGCGGAGCGGAGCGGAGCCGCATGTAGTGTAATTTTGGCGTAAGAGAAGGCCTTTCCCTTTTAACATACACAGTCTCTTTCACACCCCTCTCAAACCATCTGTGCTCTCTGTCCAAAATGTGCACATTCTGGTCTTCAAAAGAGTGTCCCTTGTCCATGAGGTGGAGGTGAACAGCTGAGTTTTGTCCATAAGAGGTTGCTCTCATGGGTTGGGACATTCGTCTGTGAAGAAGCTGTTTAGTTTCCCCAATGTAGAGGTCTGGACAGTCCTCGTTGCACTGGACCGCATAAACTACACCACTCTGTTTGTGAGTAGGTTTTTGTCCTTTCTGGGTGGAGTTTGCATGTTCTCTCTGTGCATGCGTGGGTTTTCTCTGGGTACTCCGGTTTCCTCCCACAGACCAAAAACATGCACCATAAGCTATTGTTCCTAAGTTTGAATGGTTGTTTGTCTCGTTTGTCTCTATGTGTCCCTGTGATGGACTTAGACATGTCCAGAGTGTTCCCCACTTCTCGCACAGTGACTGCTGGACATGGGCACCAGTGACCCCCACGACCCAGAAAGGAAGAAGCCAGTAAAGATAGTAGATGGATTGAAACTTTTCATTCATTCATTCATTCATTCATTCATTCAACCTTTAGTTATACAGGCTAGCCTCGTTGAGCCACGGGGACTCATTTACAAGAGGGACCTGTTTCACTCACACAAATTATTTGCATTTTAGAACAAAGTAACCTTTGAATTTGAGTTATTCCTCAGCTCAGTGTCAAACATGAACAGGACATTTCTATAAACAGTTACTGTATGTCAATGACATCCATCCAAACGTTGATATGTGACAGTCGCAGCGGCTCGGCGTCACCTTGTTGGCGTCTTTCCTGAAAATCACCTTTTCAGGTCAGCACGTTTTGATTTGGGATTATGTTTAGAAAAAAAGTTTTTGGTAAAGTACTTTACAGTCTGATCATCATCCAGCTGAAACTCTGAATCTACAAGCTGCATTCCTAACCGGATCTCCTTAGATCAACTTGACCTGCAGACTTTTTAAATCCTCTTTTTACTGTTTGCGTTTCATTTGGCCCTGCTTTGTGAGTGCAGGAAAACAATCTTCAGATCCTTCTGCTCACTTTTCAAGTCCTCCCAAGACCTCCATGTTGACAGCAAGTGAATTACCCCTTCCAGTGTGTTTGTTTTCAATTTTAGCGAACCGGTTTGAGGATTTTTCTCATCAGACGATCAAGCCATGCTTACATCACAACTTTCTCACGTGGCAAACTTTCAACGTATCTCAAACTTGTCAGTTTGAAGCCATTTCCCTCAAACTGTAATAGGGTCGGGGCCCTGAGCTACGAACACATGATTGATGAAAGATTAAAAGGATTGTTGAGATTGAAGGCACATTTAGCTCCCCACTGAGGTCCAATTTCTTGTCCTTGTGCTGGTAGGACTGCCACCATGCAGATGAAAGCATCACTGCAGTGAATGCCAATAATGTGAAATTCTTGGAGGCAGCTACTGGGAGAAGAAGGCAATCATTTTTATTCTGACTATTCTTTGTCCTCAAAAGAACATGTGTCAGCCATGGTCAAGGAGGTGAAGAATTTCACAAGGATGCTGGGAAAACAGGTGAAAATACCCATACATTTGTATGCCCGTGGAATTGTCTTACATCACTTTTGATTAAGATTATGCACTTTAACCTCTCCTGAACTGTTTGACAGCTTTTCAACTAAAGACAAATTGCCCCACATAAACTCAATTAACAACTTTTCACTTTAGAATCACGAACAATAAAGTAATTTTTCGTGTGCCTTAGCTTTGACCTTCACAGGGCCGATTTAAACTCTCGGTCTCATGATTTATTTTTCATCCATTTCTGCATCCTCAACAAAGGCCTTTTGAATTATGTTTTTGAAAAATGGAAATTCATAAGGAACAGATAATGTCAACATAATAATAATAAACTAAAGTTGTTTTTTTTTTCATCTTAATGTGTAAAAAAATATGCTTTTTTAATTTTCTACCATCTCCCAACAGTCTTAATGATTAGATAACTTCTTTCCCCCTGCTCCTAACTTGTTTACAGTACTTTTTACCAACTTTTTTTGTTAAATAATGTATACTGTATTTAAATACACATACAAAAATCTATACTGGTTTTTTTTTTTCAGCTTCTCCCTTCGTCAGGGGTCGCCACAGCGAACTAGTCGCATGAAGACTTGGCAATTGTTTTATATATACTGTACTTCTCATCATATACAGTAGTTGCACTTTTTTGCATAAACTTGCGACTTATTCATTCATTCATTCAACCTTTATTTATACAGGCTATCCTCGTTGAGCCACGGGGACTCATTTACAAGAGGGACCTGTCTCACTCACACCCAGGGTCAATTTAGAGTTACCAATCAACCTAACATGCATGTTTTTGGACTGTGGGAGGAAACCGGAGCACCCGGAGAAAACCCACGCATGCACGGAGAGAACATGCAAACTCCACCCAGAAAGGCCCCTGGACCGGGATTTGAACCGGGGACCTTCTCGCTGAGAGGCAGCAGCTCTACCAGTTGCGCCACCATGCTGCCCCACTTGCGACTTATACACCGAAGCAACTAATATACATATTTTCCTTATATTTATAAACAAATTTTTGGCTGAGATCTGACAATTTCATTTATTCTGACATGAAAAATATTGAACACTACAATTTTCAGCCACTAGATCAGCTTGAGTAATACGGCAAGCCAAGTGTCTCATTAATGGGTAAAAGTAGCTATTAATGAGACACTTGGCTGCCATACTAAGCCACCTTCGTCTCACTTCAGAACTCCTGGAGCGAATGACAAATCAGCTGCATTTCGACGTGCCGCCCAGGTGAAATGCAGCTGATTGACCGTCAAAGTGCATTTATTAAGGAAAGTTCAACTTAGACACACCTTTGCAATAATGTCGAGCAAATAAATAATTGTTTTTAAGTGTTAATCTTGTTAAATTCTTATTAAAGTCCTCCTGTGTGCGCTCCTGTGGCAGCCAATTGATTTTTGGCACAACAATGGCCCACATTTCCATGTGGTCGGTGGTGGTGACGCATAATAGATGCGACTAATATTGCGAAGTGACTTATTTATGTTTTTTCCCACTTTATTTGACATATTTGGACTGATGGGTCTTATACAGCAGTTCGACGTGTATGGTGGCAAGTACGGAATATACCTAATTTGTTATCATATACTTTAACATTTCTGTACATATTTAACATTTCCGTACATACCCTGAGGCTGTTAGACTCATGAATAAATAACCAGAATAATCACTGTGAAATATCACATCATGTTGCTTGCTGCTGATCTGTTTCATGTTGCTGTGTTCATTCGTGCCCATCTGCTCACACAGACTCATGTTCGTGCTGCTGTTTAGAGTAATGTTTTCTATGATATTTGTTGAGCTGAGCTCCAGACTCAGGCTCCAGGCCCCACCCATCTCTCACAGGTTGTGGGTTTGAGGTGTCTCCCAGCCAGGGGGCAGCAGACTGTTTTGCTACAGGTGCAGATGATTTGATGATTTGTTTGAAGGTGTTCACTCACAGGGCAGCAAAAGGCAAACACTGTGGGTGAGAAGTGCTGGGAGAAGTTTTACTTAAGGAAATATTGCAGAACTAAGGCTTGTTTCATGAAAAAGGAGGAAGAAGGAGCCGGTGAGCTTTAAACTATATTGTATTTGGAACTGTGGACTAACATGTCAAAATGTTTATATTCAGGTTAAAAATGTAATTTGTTAAACTTGTGACAAAGTTCAAATTGCAAATGATATGTTAAAGGGCAGTTAAAGTGTGTATTATTATGAAAGGTGGAAGCTAAAGGTAGTTTGTTAAATGTGATTTTGTACATTTAAGGGAGCTTAGAGCTGCCAAAGTGTATGGTTAAACTTATCACTGAAAAACATTTAAAGTATGTTCAATTGAATTTGGGTGTCACATATGTGGATGTGTTTTAATTGAATTTGGGTGTCACATATGTGGATGTGTTATACTTAATTGCAAGGGTAAATTTTAGTTTGAAAGGATTAAATTTTAGGAATATGTTAATTGATGTAGGCTTATTGAGTTACATTTTCTTGAACTATTTTCTTGTTTGTACACTTAGGTTTTTCACCTGTTTTGACCTCAACAAACTTTCAAAATAAAAGAAAAGAAAGGATTGATTCTTGGTCATTGAGTGAAGTCCAGTCCAAAATCTTCTAAAGCAAGCTACCCTTTCAAGTGGGGGGAAACTGCAGATTAAAAACTGAAAACCACTTGACAATATTAGTGCTTTGTGAATTTTTTTAGTTGATGTTTTTCTTAGTTCATATCTTAGATGTTCTTAATGGTTTTTTTGTGTACATTTTGTTGTTGGATGTAACTGGGACCCTGTGTACATAATCTCGTTTCATCACATGTACCACAATGCGGTGCAAATGACAATAAAGATTCTCTGACTCTGACTCATATATAGATGCAAAACACATAACACTACAGTACATGTACACATGTACACATAGAGTAATTATACAGGTTCATATACAGCTATACTGTATACTGTATACATATATCCATAAGTACATGTGTATATAAACAAATACAAAAATATTCATATGCACACAAACACCCATTAAATTTTGACATCACTTGGTCAGACTTTCCGGTCACTAGGTCGGAAAATACGGTACTTGGATCGGAACGTTTTATAAATGTTTTTACTACCTTTATAGAAGCTACAGTGGATTGTGTTTTTGTCAAACTGTGCCTCATGTGATGGCCACCACACCAGCTGGCTCAGTCATCTGAAACAGAAACAATGGGCCAGTTTTGCCCTTGAATCTCTGTCCTCACTGTGTCCTGAGCCACTGCTTTTCAGAGGTGCATGATTAGTGGTGACTAACAGCGATAAGGACCGCACGTCTGTCAAAATCAAGCTGCAGCATCCTGACTGTGTTGTCCTAATACGAGCTGAAGTCTTGTGTCAGGGTATAAGGTCAATTTACCAATTCAGCAGTGCATTAAGTCTTTGCCTGAGCTCACTCCGTCTGACAATTATTAGCATGTGGCTCAAAGCATAAAATAGCTGCAACGCACAGACACTCGGAGGAGCGAGCTATTTGAGCCGATGCACTGATGCATGCAAATATGTTGGATGCAACACACTTCATGAATTATTAAGCAGGCTTAGTTCGCAATATATTAAACAAAGTCATACGGTAGCAGGCTCTCGCACGTAGTGCACGATCATAAAGGCTGAGTTCAGCAGTGATGCATTTCTTGTCATCCAATTTTCTTCAATTATGGGAGAGAACCAGCAGCTTGTTGAGTCACTCACAGTTGATCAAAACAATTGAAAGAGACAGTCTCCAAGCAGAGTGCTGCCTCTTTTCAGACCCACAGAAATGGCCCTTGATCAGTCATTGTGTACACTTTGAATATGAATGTAATCAGAACACATTTGCAAGAATCCCACTCTGAAGACCACTCCAAAAGCCTCGGCTATTATCACAGCGCGAGCTGCGTCCATGTTCTGACCTCATCCACCACACGGTCCCCTCACTAAAAGGCTGAGTTATGACGGGCACGGAGAGCAGTGGAGCTGCTTGGCTTGTAAATGAGCGGCGCTGCAAAACTGAGTCTTCATGCGTGTCACGAACAGCTGATCATTACTTTTAAAGAGGTTGACTTGAGTCACAGCCTAACATATGGGTTATGATGCCTCAGACAGCCGACACACTCTGCATTATTAAAGCAGATGTAGCCTAAAAGCTCAGTATTGGAGAAGTTGTGTCCAATATAAATACTGGTCACAGAAATTACAGGAGATACTATTAGCTACAGCTGCAGTCATTATTTTCAGCCGCTTCCTTAGCAGAGACTTCATAATACCAGAAAAAGATATTGCAGTATAACTACTTTTTATAAGGTAATGAGCATATGGCAAACGTGTTTTAAAAATATGTTCATTTTAAAAACGTGTACCCATTTCAGTCCTGCCCCATTCAATATGAAACAACAATGAGAAAAGTAATACACTGTTTATTAATTACAGGTGGTCCCCGACTTACAACGGAGATCCGTTCCTACGCTGCGTCGTAACTCGAAAATTGTCGTAAGTCGGAAAATACGTCCAAACGGCACCTCATACGTACAGTACTGTATTTTACCAAGCACTTGGCCTATCCTAACACAGTACCCTACATAATTATCAAAAAACACATACATTTGGAACCATAATGAAGGGAAAAAAGAGTTAATAACCTACTGGAATGCTGGTGAAGCCTTCCTCCACCTGTTAGCATGTTAGCTAGTGTCCCTCCAACATCTGAGGCTACCTGAAGTTCACGCGGTCCAGACTGTTTACAGTAAGGCCTGTTAGCATGTTAGCTCCATACATTTGGAGCCATAATGAAGGGAAAAAAGAGTTAATAACCTACTGGGAGCTGGTGAAGCCTTCCTCCACCTGTTAGCATGTTAGCTCATTGCTAAGCTAACCTAACCTCTCTGCCTCGTAAACCTCCGGTCCAAACAAAGGTCTCCTGTACTTTTCCACGCGCGGTCCAGAGTTTTACAGTAAGGTCTGTTAGCATGTTAGCCCCTCCTAACCTCCTCTGCCTTCGGTCTGCCTGTAAACAATGAGGTCTCCTGTAATTTTCAGCTGTAATCCTCCGCCCGTGGCCGCTAAGGTACACTCTCCCCCCTCCCTCCTGTAATTTTCCGCCTCCACTGAGTTTCGGTACCGTATTTTTTGGTGTAAAGGCGCATAAACCGTGTAACTCGAAACAATGCTTTTCAATGGAGGGCGTTCGTAACCGCAAAACGTCGTAAGTCGAGGACTACCTGTACTTACATATAATAGATCAGGCTTTAAACATGTAAACGATAGGCCTAACCTATATGTGTAAATGTACATAGTATTGCATTTTTGAAGACTAAAAGCCAGTGTCAGATTATAAGGCAAATGTAGAAAACTAAAAATAGGAACATGTCTGCATTGGTTCTTGCCAGGATTCCAACAGATTCAGCCATTTAGAGAGGTCAAGGTCGAGAGCTTCACATCTTTTTGCAAGATATTCCAGGAAGCAGAAGTGGAGTAGGCGAAGGCCCTTTTGCCAAGTTCAGTCCTCACTGACGGAACACTGCAGGTAATCATGTCCTGAGATGTATGCCTGTATGCCTCTCTTATGATTGTCTATTGTTGATTGTCCAAGGAAACTCTACTGTTGCTGTTGTCATCGTTCTTTGTTTGTAGCCAGGTCTCTCTTGTAAATGAGTCCTCGAGGCTCAATGGGATTAACCTGCCTAAATAAAGGTTGAATGACACCTTGATTTGATTGTAGTAACACTTTTTATTTTGATAGCTTTTTATAATAATAATAATAATAATAATGAATTCAATTTATAACGCACTTTTCATTAGTGAAAATCTCAAAGTGCTACACACATTGAATGCTACACACATTCATACACCGGTAGCGGCAGACTACCATGCAAGGTGCTTTCCAGTCCTACCGGGAGCAACTCGGGGTTAAGTGTCTTGCCCAAGGACACAACGACACATGGTGTGGGGAACTGGGATTCGAACCACCAACCTTCCGATCGGGGGACGACTGCCGTTACCACTACGCCACGGCCGCCCCTTTTATTGTTTTATCGTTGTCTGTACATTATATGCTGTCTGTCTAAAACAGGTCTCTCTCGTAAATGAGTCCTCGTGACTCTAATATGAGACTAACCTGTATATATAAAGGTTGAATTGAAAAAAATAACAACATTAATGGTACACCATCAACAAGAGAAAATAGTAAGTTTTGAAGTTCTCTTACTTTGCGAGTACATTAACTGCAGTAATTGAGATATTCCACAAACTACTCACCCAACTTTAGTGAGCTCTGACAGGCGTTATTGAGCTTTACGTTTGGAAATAATTCATTAACAGCCATTATCTCATGCTGAAGGGTTATGTTAATCTGATTTTCTACATTTTAAAATATATTCTGTGTCGTACTATACCTGTAAGGTATGGTGGTTGTTTAGGACCCAAAAAGGAAGGCAAAGCATGCAGATAATAATAATACATAATACTTTTTTTTGTTTTTTTCTTCTTTTGGCCTTTTCCCTGCGTTAGGGGTCACAACAGCGATCTAGTTCACAAAGATTTGGCAGTTGTTTTTACGCCGGATGCCCTTCCTGACACAACCACAGACCACCGAGCAACCACAGCCCTCCGTGTGGAGCAGAGAGCTGATATCTAGGGTTCCCGGGGGAGCAGATGGTGTGGGTTAAGGGCCTTGCTCAAGGGCCCAGAGTGGGGCAGATGAGGGTGGAGACAGGTGTGACCGCTTCACTTATCCCACCCACATCTTTGATGTTGTCGGTACCGGGGCTTGAACCGGCGATCTTCCGATCACAAGCGC